>KN881629.1:0-57162 GCA_000934395.1 Fistulina hepatica ATCC 64428 | reverse complement strand
AAAAAATATTATACAGTTCCATAGGCATGTCTAAGAGTACCGGTTGCATTGACATGGCTGAACGACCTGGTATTCGTGAGTCAACCTTGTTTTAGGCGAAGAAACCAAATTCAAGGTTACCTGTCACCACCCTACAGTGGCAGACCCCTTTGTTTTGCGATGAAAGACGCTATGTAGCTGATCATTGCTGAGATTTCTTCGCCTACAGGCAGGATCCACTCCGGTGGGATGAGGAATGCATACTATAGCGCAATGTAAGTAGAAGCCAAGCACGTGCTGGAGTCCACGCGCCGTGCCCGTGTCCCGTAGATGGACCGAATATGAATACTTGATGCCTTGTCGGGCATACATCCAATCAAGAACATTGCCTGGGGCGCTAAATGCCGCCATCAAGACACATTATAATTCGAAGGAAGGCACTTACCGATATAACGTCTCGCACAGCGTACCCGTCGTGTATTGCGCGCCATGAACCGACTTGATCGCCTTGGCTGCGCCGAGCGCCGCCTCCAACTGGTCTTCCGCGTCCTTTGGTAGCCTTTTGCACGAATATGAATACGGAGACGATACTAGCGGATAATAATGCCTCAATAACACAATAAGGTGAAGAGAGCTGTGGACGTACCCATCTGACCAAAGCTTCTAAGGTCGATGAAGCTCACGACCTCGGTCTGTATCGCCTGAGCATAGTTAGCGAGATTGTTGACTTCAGGACTTTCGAAAGGACGATGGCCAGGGTACCAGTGTGAGCACGGGTCAATGGGCGGTTTTGTTTTCTTGCTCTTCTTGACCGTCTTGGTCTTTTTGAGAGATGCTTCAAAACCAGCATGCTCGCTCAACTCATCGTGCTTGTCATCCACGCCCAACTGCGCCCCGCCCTTTGCCTCCGGTTTCCACTTATAGCCCCAGTCCCGATTCATATCGAGTCCGACGCATTGGATACCGCGGCCGAGCACTTGTCGGTTTTTGTACCAGAAGCGATCGTGCTCCCATGTGTACACGTATCCGTCGGGATTTGGTATAGGAATGATGTGGAAGTCGTATAGATTCAGCAATGAGCGCAGAGAACGATCGACGAGTAACGCTTCCATGAGGTAGAGAGCTGTAGATGTTGCGATCCACTGAATGCATACTGCAGTCAGGGATGCCAGCAAGAAGACGTCGAGCAGATCCTCACCTCGCGGGCATGTTGTGTGCCTACGATGACCACCGTTAGCTTTTGTCGATCTTGATCTGGGTCGTCGGTTCTATTACTGACAACTGCGCCGAGGATTTCTCGTCCTTCCGCACTGAGCCCCAGATTCGTTACACGGAAATTGTCGGGAAAGGCTGTCGCCAGTTGCGACATGAAGTCGGCCGCTTCATGGAGTGTGTGGTATGCGGCATGGAAGGTAGAGTTGAGGCCCTTTGTTTCATATTCATATTTTGGAACATCTTCAGATGGATGTGATCGCGACGGAGCGAACGGTATTTCAGAAACAGAATGTGGAAGTAATAGTAACGTGTCAGGTAGCGAAGAATCTGCGTAGACGTGTATGCCATGGGTTTCTGATACATGCCATACATCGTAATCCCCGATCTGTTGAAAATGAGAAAATCGCTATCGATATATCGAGCAATAGTTATACCATGTAGACGCACCAAGTTTACGATGTCCACTACATCGTCCATGGCCTCAGGAGAGAAATGGTATAGCTTTCCGTGGCGTGTATCAGAAAACTTATGGGAAGCATCCTTCAAGGGCATCTGCTCTTGAGCATATGACACTACGGCCCCACAGGCGAGGAGTACCGCGAGCACATATTCATAGATCCGATGATACATTTTGGCGATTTTTCAAACTTGAAGGTCAGTCGTCGACTCGTCTGAGAAGATAGCCCGGCCTGCGTCGCAGGCTGTCAAAGAAAAAAACGAAGATAAAGATGTCCAATAGTGAATTGTTTTTAGGAAAAGAACAGGCCAGACCACCACGATACCAGCCTTGTGCGCTTGTACAATTGAAGATAAGTATATCTTTAAGTATTGATCACACGACCGGAGCGTTTGCAGGGCGGGTTTATAATCGTCAAATGTCATTGTACCTTCATTTGCCGATCAATTACCGATCAATTCATGCGCCGGCCCGCAACGTGCCGACGGTTGTGGAGCCATTGTTGACCGGTGTCATCAGACTAAAAGAGACAGTAAAATGTAGAACGGGGAACCCGTTCGGGAGCTAAGCAGCGAACGTCGGTGCGTCAGCCTCAGCACGAAGGAGAAAAGCTGAGGCGTCAAATGAAATTTGAACCGAGATAAAGAGCGATCGAAATGAACGCCCGGATCGGGCTTGGACCAGTGATAGGTATGACATACTATGCTACCTCCACATAAAAATAACCAGACTATTAAACGACCAACAGAAACCTGATGCTCATAGGCTGAAGAAAGAAAAAAAAGTATCAATTCCAGATTTCTACCGTCACGACAAGATTTAGAACATCCTAATATCGGTCCAGCTGCTGCCGCCGCCAACCATCATCCATGGAGGCAAGTGCACATCTTCAACAAATCCATCAACATTCAACAGGGGATTTTAAGCTTCTTTGGTCGTCTCAGAGGCAAGAAGGCTCGTCGAGGCATACGGGAGAAGGCCCTCCTCGAGGAACTCCATGACATCGAACTCAGCGACCTGGGTCGACATTTCAAGGCTCGTGTAGCTGTCACAGGTTTCAGTAGGCCTCGGAAAAGACATCCTAGATGGACCACCTGCCAGGTGTTTACCATAACAGTGATGCTACCAACGAGACCGTCATTCTCCGCGTTGTATCCATCAGGGTAAACCTTGATGTCGAAATGTTGGACACGACCAGAATCTGCATACAACCATGAGAAAAAATAACAAAGAAAAAAGAACACATCAGCTGACCCGACATACACCAGCCGGGGAGGACAGAGTAAACACTGAGATGACCGTCCTCGCTACAAGAATAATCAGTCCAAAAATGCTGCGGGATGCCAGAAGAACCGCGTACTCAGTCTTCCAAACACCACGAAGGGACGTGCTGTTGGCCGTCATGGTGGTATCGAGCAGAGCCTTATCGCTCTGTTCGTCGGCACCAGAGTATGGCGTCGTAGCAGTCATAGTGTCCCCACCCAAAGATGCACCACTGCCAAAGCCAGTCGGGGCGGCAAAGCTGGCAGACGGCGTCACGCCGCTGGGGAAGGCAGACACCGAAGACGAGCCGCCGCTACCCCCGAAAGATATGACTAAGAAGCAATGCAAGTAAGTCTCACATAACATTAGAGATATACAAAAATGCCTTGCCGCTTACCCCAGTTTCAGCGATATAGTCCGCGTAGTAACCAGTCGCGTTAGCATGCCACATGTCGATCCATGCCTGAATGGACTCGCAAGTTATCACGTCGATAAAGTCGACGGAGACCTCGAACGGAATGCCCAACTGGTCTTCCGTAATGTTCTGGCGGATGATCTCACCACTGTAGTTCAGAAAACCATCACCAACTGAGAAATCATGAAGAAAAGGAGGTGGGCCTACAGAACATGATATGGGCCCTGCGTGACTTCAGGGGTCATCTCGCAGACACTGTCGTTGTTGGTGGACTGGCGTCACGGCGTGGCATAACAGAACACTTGTCCAAGCCATAACGCGCGAAAATTTTCGTTTCACGCTTGGCCTTCCGCATCGCAAGGACATCGCCGCATCTCTTCTCGATACTGATGCATCTCTCAAGGCGGTCACGCTTCCAATTCTCCGGCGCAGAACCGGCATGGCCCAGGACAGAGATGATGAAAGGAGCAAGGAGTAGGATGCGCAAGAAAATCATGGCGAGCTAGAAGATGAAAGACAAAGTGTCTGTGAAGCATTTTTTTTTGCAGGGTGAAGCACATAAATACTCCAATGGGCTGCAGAGTTGCGGAGATGAAGCTATGATTATTTACATTCCTAGATACTGCACTCCCAGCAGCGAAACCTCGGGCTTTCAACGAAAAGAGCTTCTGCTGCGCGCACGCACACGGCTATTCGGACTAGGAGTGCCAAGAAGTGCAACCAGATCCGAACGAGAAAAAGGCAGAAGCGTCGCGAGCTGCGTCGGCTGAGACGACGGCGGCCACTACCAAATCATAAGTTGGTCAATTGTCCGCAAAGAAAAGGTGAAAAACGTGGCGAGTTTCGAAAGAAGTTTGTGCAAAGTGTCTTTCATTTCTGAGAGAAAAGATATGTCGATGTACGTGGTTCAATGTGTTCGATCTGGACGGTAACATAAGCGTACCGCTCTGTCGCAAGACACTAATCGTAGACCATGGCGCCCGTGTCTGACTGCCATTAGTTGCAAGCGGACATGCGAGCAAGACGACACGGATTCAAAGTTCGACCGTAGCATATCCACCTCCGCAGCCATAGAGACAATGAGAAGAGGTCGTGGGATCGTGGGAAGTCATCGAGGGCCATTTATTTCACAGAGAGCATGTGAACCAATCTAGTAGAAGCTTTGCCACGTACTAATTGCAATGAACTGATTGGCTTTCCCTGAGTTTGTCTTGGCGGCCTAGCCAGATCGCGAGAGAGAGGAATAGGGCGAATAGGGCCACTGCAACTCGTGGCTCAGAAGATTTAAGGAAGTGTGCTTGCGGCGCCTGCGCACATTCATACGTCGTCCAAAGAAAACGACCCCCGTCAAATCGGAAAGATACTGTGTCAAAGACCATTAGCAGACATCAAAATACACGGACGCAGGAGACACGGAGCCATCTGCGATTGGACAAGGACGGCAGTTCCATACCAGGCAAAAGCGAGCATAAAGGGAATCAGTGACTCATAGTGTAGTAGCCTCATTGAGAAGAGACTCGTCCATCGAAACACTTGCCCACCTTAATTCAGAACCCACGTCAACCTCATGGGAATGTATGAATTGAAAAACCAAAGGTAGAGGTGTGTAATCACTTTGAATGTGTCTTGAATCGACATTCAAGACTCATCTGAGCAATCCTACGGACATCATTCTCAGATAGACCAAGTCCCAGAGGTTGAGCCGCCAAAAGTAAAGCATATTCGGCCGTCAGACTTGTCCTGAACGGAAGAACGTCGTCGCTCTGAGATGCATATGTGTCAATATGCATGTTCTCCAGAGTACAGCGCATAACCTACACAAATTGCGATGGGGTGGTTGCATTCGAGATAATGCAAGATGTGGTGTACATCTAATTGAGACACAGTCTTCGTTCTGGACCTTTTGGTCAGCGTACTTGATAAGTGGATTCACGTCGAATACTGACAGTAGATTAGAACTAAGACAAATCTCAACGCAAACGTTGGAATCCATGACTATTCGCCGTGCATCATCATTCAAGAAAGTTGCATGGCCCAATCTGTCGGGCCTTAGAGACAGGAGTCTAAGCGTCTCTTCGGCGGTGTTTTCTTCTGTCTGCATAAGAACGATGAGACATAGATATGAGAACTGAACCCATCTAATTGCCGTACCTCGGCGATATGAAGGGTGACTCCCAGACCTGCTACAGTCGCACGTTTGAAAAAAGGTTCGAACAGGTCGACACTTCCGGCCTGTTAATTCCTTAATGAAACGACCACAAGTCCCATTGCATGATCATACCAAAGGCGAACCGCAGAGATCCACACCAACGACGCGCCGGCCCTGATCCCTAAGCGAAATAGCCAGGCTGACACACTCATCGAGCGCTGCAGCATCCATCCGACGGTCCATGCTCACGACAAGGCCCGCCTGCTCTGGCGAATATTTTTCTACCTCATCTAGCACAGCCTCTAAATAAGAGAGCCTGGTCATCCCCGTCAACGCGTCGGCACGTGGAGTTGATCGCAATTCCATGTAGGTGCATTCCGGCGTGTCGCCGTCCAGAAAGCGTGCCAAGACAGCCCATGTCGTTCGGCGAACGGCCTCAGGCGTCGAAGTAAGCGCGTATATCGCGGGGAACAAGCCAAAGAAATCGTGGATCTCGTCGAGAACAACACCTTCCTGCAACCTCCTCAGCCCGTCGTCGATGGCGTCGCAAGTGGCATGCCTCTGTTTGTCCGTCGAGGCTTCATGCTCTCTCGCAAGATCCTGGAGAACTTCCAGGGGAATCGATCCGTTCAGATGAGCATGGAGTTCAGCCTTGGGCAACTTGCGAATGAACGCCACCTGTTGTGGCGACAAGGAGTCCAATGCAACTTTCGCGAAACCGGCGATAGTATCAGACGGCATAGCAAAGGGATCGACTGCGAACCCTGGTTCAGGACGATACAGTGCAAGAGAGAGCTGTACTTGAATGCGAAGATCCTGCTGAGTTGCATGCTAGAGTCATGGTTATAACACGAGTGGATATATGTATCATTATGTCCTCGTCGGCGACGGGGAAGCGCTCGCGATCAATTCTGATATGTATGATCTCTATATTTCTACTGTCTGCTTTGGAAAAAATGTCTTCAGCCACCACTGCAATTGTCAATGTAAAAGTTCGTGCGAGTCGCACGAGATCTAGCAAACAAATATACTATCTACAGGTACATGAGTGTTGGATTCTGCACGTGCGACGGACTGCGTGCCTGATTACTGCAGGCCGCACGACAGTCAAGCATCTTCTTCTACACCGATAGCAGACACATATTTTTGTACGTTTTCCTCTGCAGTGCCGGCCCAACTGGTGCCCTCCATCTGGCAGGCCTTCCAGGATGGCATGGCATGCGTTGCTGCGAGGATGTCAGCGATGACATCTTCATTCAGTGCCACTGTGCGTCTGCCAGATGATGGGCCACCTGCACCTGTCGTTGGAGGCTGAAACCCCAACAGTGGTTGTTTATAGACGTCGTTGTTGCCACTGGGAGGCGGACCGTCACGATTGAAACTGCCTAATGCATTGTCGAACACGCCGTCTGACAAGATCCAGTCTTGCCAAAGGTTGCCATCGTCTACTTCCGGAGCGACAGGGCTGAAGGGGTGAAATCCACGCACACGCATCTCATGAATAATGAATAGGGAAGGGAAGGGTGCGTGGCGATCTCTGATGTCAAGGGCGATAGCCTTACCATGGAATGGCTGGAGATGGCGACTACCAGAGAAGTTAACAAAGACGAATTTGCGAATCTGCTTTCGGTGAATATTTGGCCCAGAGCAAAGACAAATTAAACTCACATCAGGGAAGTAGCGGATAAAGAATTCATATCCGTCAAACCATACATGATGCGAGGGGCACATAAGCAGACCATCGCGTGACTCGTGTCCGGGATGATTTTTTGCCTCAGAAGGGACCCAACCACGGTCCTTGAGGTCAGACCACTGCGTCTCACGTTAGCCTCAGGATGGGGGAGCTCAAATGGCTTCTCGACTTACAACCTCTGGCTCTGCCTCCCTAATGATATGACAGTATTGCAAGACAAGGCCACCAACTCCACAGATGACACAGCGACGCTCCCCAAAGAATTTGTCTCGCTCGTCTATTCCGGTGCCAAATGCAGTGGTCGTCGATAACAGCGACATATCGCGTTCTTCCCAGCCGTATCCACTGGGCGGTCCGTTCGGTGGGAGAGGAAGTACGAACGTGGTCAAAGGCGGCATGACGGCTAATCGCTAATCGAGTGACACGCGTTAGTCGTGTAACAATTCCACAGGAGACGTATTACGCTGAGCAAATTTTCTAAACGCGAGAATAAAATGTATCCAAGCAACACAATGCAAGGGAACTCACAAGTTTTCTTCACTCATGGTAGCACACGAGGAGCAAGTTAGGAATCACGGTCTTAAAAAGCTCTCGATTTACGATCGCGATCGTAAAGCAATGTAAATCGATGATGGCGATCCCCCCCTTCCCCCCCTCCTTTCCCACGGCCAACCCTTCGAGCTTCCTCGAGCTTCCTCTCCGACCCTGCTACCCCGGAGTCGTTCGTAATAAGTAAGTGGGCCTATGACCACCCTATGTAGCATCAGGCCACCGAATGCCCCAGACGTTACTGACAATTTCTGCGATTCGCTTAGCCTCCGCAAAACGCGGATCAGCCGAATTCACGTGGCAGTGACGGCTGCGAGACACTAGCCACAGCTTCTTTCTATGTTCACAAAAAAAAGACAAAAGGAAGTCACAGTAGAGTTAAGTCGAACGGGCAGCACGAACTGATATTAGGCTGACAGAAGACTGTAAATGAAGAATGTTGACACAAAATGAACGAAATAAAAGTTGACTCCATGACAGACGACGGAGCAAAGATCGTAATCACGCAAAAAGCTCTCGATTTACGATCGCGAAAGCAATGTAAATTGATGATGGCGATCGCCCCTCCTTTCCCACGGCAACTTGAGCTTCTCTCCGACCTACTTACTTACTATCGCAAGGTAATGTAGAAATCATCCAAAGAGAAAGACATCCTGTCCCCCAACGCTTTCGCGACCGAGACAGCAAACAGAACTGTGACACCTCACCCAATGAAAACACGAAAAGACGCACCAGAGAACAGCTAAGTACGTCAAAAACTGCATGCACGTATACGTTTTCTACATTGACTAATACGCGAAGTAAGGATAGGTCTGGCAGTCAGACGCGATTACGGAAAGACGCGAGGAGGAACGGGGAAATAATAATATTCGTGAACAAGAAGATCGTTATACAATGAGAGAGATGCCGTGCGACAAAAAGGAAAAAAAAAAGAGGACTCCAGGAAAGAAGAAGGACAAAGACCGATAGATAACCAAAAAGAAGCAAGATATATGGTGCGAGAGAGTGTGGGGGAAGGTGGTCGAATGAAGTCGTGAACGAGGTATGCGTTGCCGATATAACACTCTCCCTGCAAAAAACGGCGACGAGGATCAGAAGACGGAAGCCATGTATACAGAGAAAAATAAGATGGGGCAGTGAGGATGCGAACGAGAGAAAACTCCGCTATCTTTGCTGGTGTTGGCTCTGCGTCGGGAACGCGGATGACATAGGGGATACCTGGGCACTAGCGTCGTCCTGATGTTGATTGCCATTGTGATTCGGTGTTAAACCGTTGCCATTCTTAGCGGCCGATGAACCGTTCGCGATGGGTGTTGCCGGCGTCACCGCCACTGCCGTCGTGTTCGTTTTACCAATGTACCATGACTGTGAGTCAATGTTGATAAACGCAAGGTGAGCCACAAATGAAGTATACTGACCGGCACCCATCCTCTATCTCCGCCCTCTTCTTTCACAGCCTGAGTGCAGAGTGAGAAATAGCAATGAAAAAAAAAAGGAAACAAAAGACGCACATAAGACCAGTGATTATACCGTTTGAACACGCGCAATGCATCGTCTTTCTGCAGGTCCAGTTCCTCCTCACCCTTCTTCTTGTAGTCCATTAACGCGACGCCGGGGAAACTCGTTGAAATGATGCTCAGTGGTAATATGGGAGTTTTTGACACAGGGGTTTGCGGGGAAGATGACGATGGACTATTTTCGCTGGAGCTCGTTTTGTGAGACGCCGAGTTTTTCGCCTCGGCAATAGCTGAGGCCACAGGCACGTTCGTCTCGAGCAAGCAACCAGCTGGCACCCATCCCTGCTTCGACTGATCGGTCTCCACGACACCTGATCCTGTCGGGTCGCGCTGGACAACCCACCATCCACGAGCTCGAGACAGAATAACAAATGTATCACCGCTGGTGTAGATGTCAGCCAGAAAAGAAACGTGGTTGACCAAAGTTTGGGACTTACACAACGACATCAAATTCGTCGTCTTGCTCCGCCATGTATGGGTATATAGCCACAGCGTACGACACCTCCCGTGCCATGGGTGGCACATCGCGCCCACTACTGCCCGACGCAATGTTCGGCTGCTGTTGTTGCACGTCACTGCTCGGGCTTTGGCCAACACCAGTCCCTGATGCAGCAATTGTCGATGGATGTGATGGCTGCGAGGACATCGACCTCTGAGGAACAGAAACATCCTCAGAGCTGCCATTCGGCCGGTCGGCCACAGGAGACACAGCATTCTCTAGCCATGGGCCACCAGCTGGACTGAGACCAGTCAAAGGAGGATTAGATGATAGATCGTGCACTTCAAGTTTCGGTGGCCGATGGTTCGCCCGGTCAGAAGGCTGCTTGGACGAAGACTGCGCCGCCTGAGATGTACTGCCGTCCTTGCCATCTATCATGGACGACGCCTTGCGTTGCGCCTGCTTCTGCTGCGCGACGGCGATAGGCGAGCGAATGTCTTTTATGTGTTTAAGCATAAAAACAGGGTTCTTCTTGGCGTCTTTCAGTTTCTGGAATAATAAAAGGGGTTTCTCATCGTAGCTCAAACACCGTTCAATGCGATTACCTGCAACGGACTGTCAGCATCCTACGAACAGCCATACTATTGGCTAGTGGCGCGTACCAGCAGAACCGTAACAGATGAACATGGCATAATTTTGCCAATTGTCGTTGTTGATACGATATTTCTTGAGTGCGGCTGGAAGGACCTTCCACGTTGGATCTTCAAGGCTAACCTTGAAGCTCTTGTTGAGGTTATCCGCACTGTCCTGACGTGCGGGCTTCGGCGTGGGCTCAGCCGCAGCGTTCGAAGGAATCTTAGCAAGACGATCTGACGAGACATCGTGATCAAGTTGCCGCGGTGAAGGATGGGGAGACTCGATGCCATCCTTTGTCGGAGAACGGAGCTGTGGCCAATTGAATGACGACTGGTGCTTAAGAGTAGACGTTGATGAATCTCTGAGTGTCGTCGCATCCTCGGAGTGGAGAAAAGAATTTCGGAGGTTGTTGTAATCATCAACGAATGATTGGAGGGTACTGCGAAGGGCACGATTTTCGTCTTCAAGAGTATGTATTCGCTGACCCTGCTCGTTGACCATCAAATGAAGTTTCTCCAGAGATACGGGTTCCGACCGTTCTGACAATTCAGCTGTCGAAACGTGAGCAACCGACTGGACAATGCTGCAGGGAACCCTGCTCACAGGGAGGCACGTAGTCGCCAGGTTCGATGGGAATATTGGAAGCAATCTTGAGGTTATACACGCCCTTCAATATAGATAACCGCTGGCCTACACTGGTGATACCAATGGCCTTCAAATTCTCGTGGTTCAACATGCACAGGACTTCGCCTGAGATGCCGTGTTCTACCAAATATAATTAACCTACTGAGAGAGCCTCGAAAGACCGCCCGTGTGCACCTTTGATCTGGTTCTCATATTGCGGTATGCCGATGCTAGTGAGCCAGGTTTGCACGTCATCCTCCTCCCACTCCTGAATATTCCGTGCAGGGTCACCGTCCATGCAGATCGATGACTAGACGAAGATATTGTAGAGACTGGATCGTTGAGGATGAATTTATAGATAAAATCGTAGCACAGAACGTCGTGAAGTATGGTGGGTGATGTTAGAGCTCGTCTACCAGTTGGCACGCCAAGTTGGCTGATAAAAGGAACTCGTCGATTGCGAGACCGTGGAAACGAAAGGAAAGAGGGCAAGATTCGAGCACCTGGCCGCCGAATGTCGAGAGGAGAGAGACGAGCAGAACTGAAAGTGCTTAGACGCAACTCTGCTTCAGTGGGCATACGGTGACTCATTTGCCCTTTTATGGCAATCGAAATATTTCTCATCAATACTTTCGTTTCTATCCAAGTAACGCCCATGTTCATGAACTCTAGACCCGTCCTTCGCTGACATGATTGCTGTACAATCTCCGCCTGTTCCTCTTTCTGTCCCCCAAAATGCACCAGAACATTGCCCAGTACGTCCAACTCGCGGTCACAGAAGTCCCCCCACAGTACTCATGCGTAATTGCTATGCCAGGGCACAGAATCTGAGCTCGCTGGCAAGTCTGAGGCATGTGCGGGATGTGCAAATCAAGAAATCTGTGCTTCAAACCAGCCAAAAGGCCCGGACCCGGCCCTGCCACTTATACACGAGCGAATGCGTGACGTGCGCCGTAAAGTGCTTGTTCTGTCTGGCAAGGGCGGTGTGGGCAAGAGTACGTTCGCTGCCCAGCTCGGATGGGCCTTTGCGGCGGATGATGTTACCCAGGTGGGTTCTCTCCATCATCACGAGGCGCGTAGAACCCGACGATAACCCGGCCTTCAGACCGGCATCATGGATATCGATATCTGCGGCCCGTCAATTCCCACTATACTAGGCCTCGCGTCCGAGACAGTGCATTCATCTGCATTGGGGTGGTCGCCTGTGTATCTCACACCAAATCTGGGTGTCATGTCCGTTGGCTTCATGCTCCCATCCGTATCGTCAGCGGTGATGTGGCGCGGGCCCAAGAAGAACGGGTTGATATCACAGTTTCTCAAGGACGTCGACTGGGGTGTGCTTGACTACCTCGTTATCGACACGCCACCCGGCACGAGCGACGAGCATCTAAGCATCGTGCAATATTTGAAAGAGACAGGCATCGACGGCGCGGTGCTCGTCACCACCCCGCAGGAGGTTGCGTTGCAGGACGTGCGGCGCGAAATCAATTTCTGCCGCAAGGTCGGTATTCGTATTCTCGGCCTCGTCGAGAACATGTCTGGCTTCGTGTGTCCGAATTGCAAGGGTGAAAGCCAGATCTTCAAACCAACGACAGGTGGTGCCCAACGGCTTGCGGAAGAGACCCGTGTCGAACTTTTGGGGCGTATTCCTCTTGATCCGCGGATAGGCAAGAGTGGCGATTATGGCGTGAGTTTTCTCGAAGAATACCCTGACAGCCCGGCAACAACCGCCTACTTGGACATCATTGACCGTGAGTTTGTACATGATTTCCAGCACGTTGGTCAAACTTTTCACCCTTTGTTCAGGCATAAAGGAGCTGCTGGGCGATTAAACGGTGCTGTTTCGTGCTGCCCGATGCGGTCTTCCGTTTTGTTTTCTAATAGTATTTTTATCAGTCATTGCGGAGAATGTATCAATAGATTTTATTTCTGGTGCCTCAACACAGTACTCATTGTAATACACCAACTAGATCTTCATGCATACGATATACACTACAGCCACTGTCTGCTAAACCTCAGCTTGGATAAGAACAACTTCCTCCTGCCAAATATCTTTCAGCGTGTCATCGGGGCCAGCGCAGTCCTTTTTGCATGAGAAAATCATGCAGGTTCCCCAAGAGAGCGCTCGTCGTGTTTTGTCAGTCAACGTAGCTTGTAGCCGTCGCGTGCGTTCTTCATCCGATGTGAATTTGTCGGGATCCGGAGTGGCATCCTCTAAATATGGCGACAACAAGTTGATGAGGTTCGGCATCAGCTGACACTCGAAGGTGCGCGGGCCACCACACATGCTACAATTCGGTATACCTGCTGTCGTGAACTCTCGCTTTTGAGGTAAGACTACGTAGTTCGCTCGTGTCACAGGGAGCGACACGTTGGGGGATGCGGCGAAGAGCGTCTGATAGACATTGTCCCGTGCGTAGGGAAGAGGCGTTCCGCCAAGGTCATACCTACCAAAAAAAAAAGGATTATCAGCACGAACCACTACAAAGACGTGTGTGGCAATTCAGACACCTACCGCACGCATTGTTCGCCCTCGTACGCAACCCGTTCCATAAAGTGCGCCAGCACAGGGTCGATTTCAAGCGAGTTCTCGTACTTGTGATCGAACTCATCCATCCGCTTGCCGCCTTTTTTGTTGTTGTTATCATCGAGACCGTCGTCGACCTCGACGCCCTTCGGTAGTTTGGCTTTGGGCTCCGGCGGTACGTATTCTGACACTGTCGACAGATACATGGCCGGGAATGCGGGTGCAGATGTCCACGGCGAGTCTTCGATGGACGCAGCGGCCAATGCAACGACAAGGGAATCCTCAGACCCTGCAGAGTCTGATTTAGCGTCGAAATTCCCTCCGGCCACTTCTTCCTGGTCTTCGTCGTCTAACTTTGACTCGGCATCCGTCTCGTTGCCGTTTGTTGGGTTTGAATCTCCAAAAATCTGAGCACCAAGACCAAAAGGATTGGGTGCGAATGTAGAAGAGCTGGACTACAGCTTATTTCAGCATACGACGAGAGAAGTACACAGGCCTATGGGGTTGTTCCCTCACAGAGAATGGGTTTCCGGCTTTGATTTTCCTTTCACATTCTTCGCGTTCACGCGCCTTCGCTTCCTCTTTGGTTCTGCGCTTCGCAAGTTTGGCCTTGAGCTTGATAGCATATTCCTCGTTATATCTCAACCCTCTCCACGCGCGCACACTAAGCGCTCCTCAGTCCCATCGAATGGCTACACATGCAACACAAATAGTCACCAACCTGCCTGCTTTCGCCTGACAGGCCGCATTTGCACATCCCCAGACGTAAAGCGCACGGTCCATGGGACTGTCCTCGAAAGGACACCACATTTGGACAAGGAGCTCCGTGGGCTTCTGACATACTTTGCACTGGGAACAGGCTAGCGGGGGAAGTGCAGAGAGGAATGCCTTGGCAAAACGACATGGAAAACAATCAATTGCACTACACGACCATACACAACATGTATCGCGTACAGGACGACCACCTATGCGAGAGACAGCTGCGTCTGCTATGTCGTCTGCGTGCTCTACAGGACCGTCCGGCACGCCAAGCAGCACGGACGTCTCCGTCGTCGACAGCTCCTCTTCATCGGAATCCGACCAATCCTGGTGCGTCTGAGGCATTACTTCTACGATAAGGACCTGCCAGATAGTGCGTAAGCATGCATGCGCGGAGAGGAGGGGAAGTGAGTAGAGATCAGAAATGCATGAATGGTAATTTAATGGTTTTATCGTCAAGTAACATCGACAGCAAGGAACTTGGCGCCGAGCGGTTCAGACTCGTCATCTGAGTGTTCATCGTGTGGTTTACGACCAGGAGTGCGAACTCACCAACTGTGTAAGTAGGGACAGAAAACAACGATCGAGTCAAAGAACAACGTGTTTGACAAAATTTGTTGATAGGTGTAATCGGTACTGCTTCCGTGCCGACGTTCATCTAATCTGATTCCGCTTCTTCCACGCTTCAAGGTTCTTCACGAAGAAGTTATGCTTGAGAATTCCGATGAATAATAATATGGGGACCCAGTGTCGTTATCGTATGTATGGAATGGCGGTCTCGTTCGCAGTCTATGAAAGTATTACATATATGCCTGGCATTGCCTTTGCATCAGTATGGCATGCGGCATTCGCACTAAAGACACAGCAAATCCAAAGGCACAGAAAAATCGATGAAACTGGCAGGGTCAACCACGGAAACTCGTATACATATGTCAGAGAGATGCCCTGGGTACCGCGCGTGGTCGGGACCATTGCCCACAGTTCGTTACACATCGGGCCTTCCAGAATTTTGCCCATTCAATGTCCTTCCGTCAGTTCGCAGTTTCGCTGTCCCCGTATATACGCATTTAGAACCGGCGACGGCGTGTGGGTGACGACACGCTCGGCTGTGGCGGACATCAGCGGAGGGAGCGGTTACAGCTTCCTGGTAGACTTTCGACAAGTATATCCATTGTATCTCCCACGCTTTCTCCATAATCTACTTACTATGAGTGCATCGCAAATCGTCTCGTGATTATCTCTACATTGCTACACTCATGATGCCAGCGGCGTCCCACGACCACTACGACCCGCCCACGCTCGTCGCGCGCACCGGCAAGCGCAAAGGTGCGGCGCTATCGTGTGCTGAATGCAGACGGTAAGCTCGATACCGGAGCCCTTCATCCATTCCCTATCTGATCGCGTTTTGAATTAGCCTGAAGCTCAAGTACGTCTCTCCTCGAGCGCAACTCCCCATTTGAGTTCACTTTTGTCCGCCAGATGCAGCCGTGTCTTTCCGTGCAGGTACGTCTATGCCGCTTCCGGACTGTAATTTCGGTGCTTACTTCTGTCTGTAGCAATTGCGTGAAGAAAGGTCCGTCCTGTTTTGTCATTTTTATCACCTCCCAGTCTTACCCACGAATGACGACCAGGATGCTCCGCTATATGCCCTGATGGTGGGTCTTCGCCGTATAGGCGCGCTGTTGTATGATGATGTAACCGAATATTACTGTTCAGGCGCCTTGACGACAGGAAAGGGCAACCGTTTCGTCCTTGCAAATACAGAATCACTCCATGACAAGATCAATGAATTGTCGAACCGTGTTCGACATCTGGAAGATGCACTCAAGGAATCGCACGCCCTTCATTCGGTCGACCCTCATCCTTTACTGTCGGAACAACTGTTAAAGATCAAGCGACCACTCGAGCGCGAACGGCCAGAAGACTCGGCGGATGCAATTGACAAAGACGGTACTGAAGACGCCATCGACGCGCTTGGTTCCCTCTCTATTTCGAATAGCGGGCGCGCTGCATTTTTTGGCACTGCGGCCAATGCATGGGTGAGTTCTTTTTTCAATGTCCCGCCCTCGCGCTGATCTTCCGCAGTATTTGTTGAAGGTGTGCTATATATACGTGTCGCCGGAAGTAGCGACTGACGTTCGCAGAATGAGGTTTCGGAAGACGACACGGTGGACATGCCGACGTTCGACGTCGCAGGCATGCCGTCGGATATGTCATGGCACGGTCACGCGTTCCCCTTTACGGTCCCCGTACGCCAGTCGTCGCGCGAGCTCAAGGAGTGCATTTTCCGCCTCCTTCCCGACGCGACGACAGCGAAGTACATGATCGATACGTACTATCGACATGCAGCCTGGATGTACGGCTCCTGCCCATATTGCGTCGTCGCGTCTGCTAACTACATTGCGCACCCCTTAGGTATACGCCGATCCCCGAGCGGGATTTTTACGAGACCGTGTATGAACCGATTTACAATCAGCCGTACGAACGCGAGGATGGCGAATACCCTGTCGGCGCCCATGAACTTGGGTTGCTGTGCATCATCTTTGCAATGGGCGTGCTCCTCGATCTGACCAGGAAACCTTACCCGCCTGAAGCCATGCGATGGTACCAAGTGTCTCGCGCCGCACTGTCGATCGATTCTGTATTCGACCATGCAAGCATACCTGCGACGCAGGCATTGGTGAGCACACTCTTCTGCAAGCTTACCTTCCGACAATTGCCTGAATGTTCGGCCGCCTCATATCCAGTTGATTATGTGCCATTACATGTTCTTCTCCAATATGGAGGGTCGATGGGTGATGATGGGTGTCGTTGTAAAACTAGCACAGATGGTGAGCATTTCGACGCAGGAGGTGGAGTTTTCTGATTCTGTTCCTGCGTTTAGCTCGGCCTACGTGAGTCTTGATGTTTATTCCTGAGTATTGCATGGCTAACGTACCGTGCGAAGATCGGGAGGGGCGCAAATGGAATCTTGACGACGCCGAAACCTTCAAGCGGAGCTGTCTACTGTGGGAGATCTATGTGTATGATTCATGGCAGGTGAGGGTACACCCTTTACCTCTCTTTATACAAATAGTCCAAGCTGTCGTTCTCTTCCGCTTATCAGTGCGCTAACTTCGCGTAGAGCTTGACTTACGGCCGGCCGCCATCATTTTCTCTTGATCATATTGACACGAAACTTCCGTTTGAGACGGAGCGCAAGGAGAACGGGGAGCTGGAAATGTCGTGTAAGCGTTTTGTACTTGCTATCAAATCTGATTTGCTACCGATAACGTTTACTAACCTTGGGGATTTGCTTTCTTTCCGCTATGCCCTGTCTCCCCTACGTGGTGTCGCTTCTATGGTGTGGTCTGTCTCCCTGGGGTCGGATTCCTGTCTGGCGTGTGTCTTGTGCGATTAAGTTCAGGCATGGAAGCACCGATTTGCTTCACAATGCCAAAGTATCGTACACGACCGCGCCTTTGGTGCCCGGGTACCTAGCTACAAGGAAGTGAAGGAGCTGGATCGTAAGATCGACAACTTTTATATGCCTCCAAGTCTGCAAATACCTGGCTTTGGGGGACCCCGTGCTGGTCGGGAAGAGCAGCCACCACCCCTCGAGTTGACGATGCAACGTCATATAGCTTTTGCTATTAAAGAGATTAGTGTGTATATGTTTCCATTGTCACCACGGAAAATTCTGACCGAAGCATTCCCTGCTTGACCCCTTGGGATGTGCTTGGCCACGTTACGACCTTTGAAATACGAACCATTCAAATTCGCTCGCGTTACGCCGGCCCGCATGTGCATTCGCGACAACAGCACGGTTTTACCTTCACCGTGGATTCTTCGCACGGGCTTTGGAGGAAAGCCCAGCCGATCCCATGGGTAGCAAATACGGATCCTCAGTACTTGCTGCGTATAATAGTGCAACCGCATTTGTCAACATGATGCAGAGTTTGTACAGGCAGCAGCCACAGCTCGCAGAGCGAATGTGGTTCTTGTTCACCCATGTGTTCTCGTGCGCGGTAAGGGCCGCTTTTTTTGCCGCAACGAAGGCCTTATTAAATACTTCCCTGTGGCACGCCCCTCTCAACCGGGCCCCATGTCGTGTTGACAGATCGTATTGGGATCACTCGCCATCAAAGGTCCGACGATAGCGCTTGCTCGCTCAGCATTTCAAAGTCTCGATATGGTATACACCTTGTTTTATAACACATCGAACCCCTCTGGTCAGAAAGTGCTGGTAAGCTTTCCGGTTTCGTCGGTCTTCTTACCCATATGCTGTGTACTTATTCGCGTTTTTCCGCCAACTTCCGATGCAATTCTGCCGTGGTGACGTTGGACTATCGCTATTTTGCAGCCAATCTTGGCTAAGCTCCGCGATCGTGCACGCACGGCGCTTTCTTCCGTCCCCCTGGCGTCATCACCTCCTATTAAGAAGGAGGTGGACGAGTTGACGGTTCTGGGTGGTACCACCCGCCTGGTCTCGCACAAGACCAACAGCAACCCGTCCAGTCCAGCTAATTCCAATTCACCGGCTGAATCACCGTCAGCCCATGTCTCTCCCTCTCACGCCTCTTCGACCCACGCCTCTCCCCCCTTGAACGTATCGCCATCCCATCGGCAGCAGAGTTCCTCCCCGCAGATGCTTCGTCACATGTCGTCGTTCACTCAGCACGTCGTTCCGTCACAATCTCGCATTCTTCCTGCGCAACAGCCTCAGTCCTCTCAGCTGTCGTCGTCGTTCTCTCACATGGCCACGCCCTGGATGGGTTACCAGCTGCACAACGAAGCGCAGCAATTTGGCACGCCGTACCATTCACCGACCGAGTACAGCAACTCGCCGCCGGACTACAATAACACGGCAAATTACAACGGCAACTACACTATGGTTAGTCCTGATCCGTCCCAGGGACCTACAAATATGCAGGACATGTATGCGATGTCGCTGGATGCACAATATCTGGGTGACCCGGCAACGACGACCTCCGAGTTGGATTATTACGGCTATAACAGCATGATGAGCATGCAAATGCCAGCTCAGATGGATTACACGGGCGACTTCAGCACTGTGCCTCAGAGTGAACTGAATACTTCATGGGATACACTCATGTCGCAATGGAAAGCCGTGCCACCGCACTAGTCTGATGCTAGTCGGTCTGGTGCGCATGCTCTTGTTCCCCCAAGCACAATTTTTGTATATCTATCCACATGCTTTCGTTGTTCGCCATTTTTTTCTTGTATTCCGGAAATTATCTTCTCTCGATCTACGCTCTAATCTCCTTGTGTAGCAATAGATCCTCAGCCTTTTGTTTATCCTGCTCTTGTTGAATACTGATGTAATGTTTCTATACCAAATGTGTTCGTAATATCATTTATTCTCGAGTTCCTCTTGTAACGGCTATGTAATTGGAGTCAAATGAAGGGCAACAGGATGGCGGCCATGAGATGGAAACAAGCAGATCTAATATACATAGACAGAAAATATCCAGTGTCTGTCATTGACTGTGTCGACCTGCATCGATACCGACGCCGGTTAGTAGACAGACTGGATGACTCAGTCATGATAGGCAAACAATCGACTCGTCATAAGGTTAGCACTGGCTTCCGTTTGAACTTGTTGTAATCGGTACATTGCCTGGCGGGACGCTTTTTGTTACTGCGTATCTGGCTCGCTATGGTACCGGATGCGAAGACAAGAAGCAAAATAGCTCTTTCGCCTTCGAAGACGTTGTCCAAGTCGTATGTTCGTGCTCTCAACAGCGGGGACGGCGTTGTTGACCGTGATCATTTGGCAGTATTCCGAGCAAATACTTTCCCGAAATCCTCACCTCAAATGTGCTCTTCGTTCTGGCCTTGTTTGGGGGGAAGGATTTTCTCTTGGACCACGATGTCGGCGTATTCTGGCTTGTCGTCCGTGTATTTGCGTGCGGCGCCGTCGCGGTCGCCGTGCAACAAGCTAGGAGCGGGGAATGGAGGAAGCGCTGGTCGATGATACAGGCGCGTTTCGCTCAGCGGTTTTTTGGCGTCGATAATGTCTTCTCTGACTCGTCGTGAAGTGGCCATTATTATTTGCCGCGTCGCTGTTGCTCTTCGTGCAGCAAGTTTCCTTGTTTGTGGCGCTGTATAGACTCCCCGCCATCAAGTGTGTTATCATCGTGTTTCTGCTTGTATTATTTTTCAAGTCCATCTTAGAGTGATATTATTCGCGCAGTTCTCTGGACTGTCTCTAGAATACTTCTCGTCAACCACATCAGTATGTTGCCGATCCACGTTCGCGTTCTCCATTCCAGATCTCATTGACGTGTTTCTCAGGGACTGAAGCCGGTAGCAGCAGCTCTCGCTGTTCTGGTTGGGGTAACATCGGATAGGTCATGGCACGCGTCGACAGGATATGGCGCTCTCGTTGCTCATGCCGTCGTATCAATGACCCTAGACAACGTGCGGGGGATGCTGTATCCTGCACTTGATATCAACTTTACCCTGGCCGCATCTGTACTGGGATCTTCCATATTCGCGACTTTGTTCTACTTGTTGAGATGGATATTGGTACGTTGACAATGTTCTCGTTAACGTAGCTTTCGTCTGAACATTGGTTTCAGCACGATCCTACACCCGCTCCGACCCTACCTTACGCATCATATGCAATTATTCCTTTCCTATCGTATTCACTACTGTTTCTCACTCCACGCACATTACGATCTATGAGTCAATTGTTTCTCTCAGCCAATCATTTTCTCGTATCGTATCCTGTCAGTTTTGCTGTAGGCGGTGTTCTTGGTTTCCTAGCCTTCAAACAAGGACCGCGGTGGTCTGATCTTCCTGTAGCCGCTCTGCTTTACTACGGTAATCTCTATATTTGCTTTCAATCAGGATCTATTCTCATGCATGTGTATAGCACTGTACTTGAAACAGACGGACGGGAGCGACGGACCCACTCGCACGTCAGCGTCCCGCCTAGTCCGGTCGTACGTCAAGACCATTCTTTCCAATCCGGAGTCGCGCAAAATCTTCTATTTTCTGGTGCTGAACATGTGCTATATGTTGGTCCAGATGTTGTACGGCGTATGGACTAATAGTCTTGGTTTAATTTCGGATGGTGAGTGCACAAGCCCCTTCATAGGTTTACGCAACTGATCCACGAGACACCCAGCAATCCATATGGCGTTCGATTGTATGGCTATCGGCGTGGGCCTATTGGCCTCTGTCATGGCCACGTGGGAGCCAAATGAACGCTTCACATACGGCTATGGGCGTATAGAGACCCTGTCGGGTTTCGCGAATGGTATTTTCCTAATCCTAATATCTATCTTCATCGTATTTGAGGCGATTGGGCGACTGTGAGTTCATCCGTTCATTTTTCCACTCCATTTGTTCTCAGAGCATTCGATTCTCAGAATAGAGCCGCCTGAAATGAATACGAGCCAGTTGCTGTTGGTGAGCTCACTTGGACTCGCCGTCAACCTGTTTGGTATGTTCGCGATGGGCGGTCATCATCATGTAAGTTGTTGTCACTGCGAGCAGGTCGAAGCCACCCCAGTATTGACGTCAACTCTCAGGGACATTCGCATGGACACGATCACGGTCACGATCATTCACACGATGAACAAAGTCACGAGCACGCTCATTCTCATGATCGTGGTCACGACCACAATGATGCACATTCGCATACTGTAGATAGCCAACACAACCATGATCATCCACACGAACACGACCACGGACAGCCTCGAAAGCAGGAGTATACGTCCGCCCGTCCTTTCCCGCGGAGCCCGCTTGGCACTGATCACAACCACGTCTATGAGCACACCCACACGTCCTCATTGTCTGTTTCCCAGAGTCATCTCGAGCACCCCCAGTCACCCCTGCGTCGACAGCTCGGCAATGGGCATGCGCGAAGCTTCTCGAGTTTCCCCGCTCTGTGTCACTCGGTATCGGAGCCTTTTAGTCTCAGCGAGGACTTGCTTCCCAGTAGGCATTCTCACGAGAATGGCCATGCGCAGGGCACCCCGGCGGTCCATACGACTCACGACGATGCGTGCGACCGTCCTGCGAATGAGGACGGGCATCAGCATGACCATGTGCCGAATGGAAATGCGTGCGAAGGGCATGATCACAACCATGTCCATGATGGACATGAACACGACGAACATGACCATGAGCATCAACAATCGCATTCCGACGACTTTGTCTACGACTGTGACCACGCACACGAGCATCTACACACCGTCAACGGCGTCGAAGGCCTTGAGCATCCCGAAAATCACGCTCAGTCGTCTATGACACCAAACAACAAATCCCCACAGGGATCGGGACGCAAGCGTCAGTTTAGCGGCGCGCCGCTCAAGATGAAAGCAAACCACTTTCGTGCGCCGTCGCGTCATCTCCCCTTTCCGTCGGTCACGCCGGCATCATACCTGCTCGAAAGCGACTCCCCGATGACCCCGAGTTACCAATTCGTAAACGACCCCCACCTTGAAAAGCATCACGACGGGCATCAGCACACGCACGCGTCCACGCACGAGGGCCATAGCCACAACATGCGTGGTGTATTCCTGCATGTCATGGCCGTAAGTTGTGTTTTCTTTTCCTTTTTTTCCGGGTGATTTCGCACAAAGGGCTGATCGGATGCACATAATTTCAGGACACCTTGGGATCGGTGGGCGTGATTATCTCGACCATCTTGATTCAGCTATACGGCTGGACTGGTTTCGACCCCATTGCGTCTCTCTTTATCGCCGTCATGATCGCCGCTAGCGTGATAGCGCTCGTAATCGACACAGGGAAAGTCCTTTGCTTGGATGTCGCAGACCGTTCTACGGCAATTCAGGAAGCACTGGATGAGGTACGTTTTCTTCTACATAGTTCTGGACCCTCCAATTCTGCAGGGTGCTGTAAAATTGATTGGCATTTGTATGGGCTACCCGTGGCAATATAGTAACTTCTTCTGAAAAGGTTGTATCTCATTTACCTCCGTTGCTTGGGGGCATTTTCCTATCACAGAAGGGATTACTATATATGGGTATGGAAATACACATCACGCAGCCAGGAGTAGGCTATACAAATGTCGACCAAGTTTACTGATATAGCTTCTACCCGTACCTCTTACTTACCTTTTCGCCTTTTCAGCTATCTTTGATCGAGGGACTTGCATCCTACAGCGCGCCACGATTCTGGCCAAAGGACTCGACGTCCATCATCGGTTCCATACACATCCAACTGCTGCCGTCGGCTGCGTCGTACGACCCTGCCGGGCCGCACGGCGTGCAACGGGTCACCTACGCGCAGGTAGATAGAGTGGTTCTGCGTGTCAAGGAGTTTCTAACGCTGCGGATACCCGGTCTTGAAGAGCTGACTATTCAGGTCGAAGAGAGCCACCCATCGTCCCATTGACTTTCTTAATTTGATTTGCGGAGCACACCTTGTATTTGTATGATATAAATTATTTGAAGCACTTATTGCCATCGAGTTGTGTGAACTACAGTGGAATAGCACTCCTTGATATCTGATATACTGTACTATTATGACTGTAAGTTCATGGGGCTTTGACCGTGATGCGATCGGTTGGAGGTTCACTAGTTCATGGCCTGGTGTGGGCTGTGACAGTGGATGGGTTCAAGTTCACTCAAAAAATTTTTATTTTAAATAGGGTTTACAGTGTACAAAACAACAACATAGATGGCCAATAATCTAACTGCCAAAAAAGACAATTCCTTGTTTAGGTTGGGGCTGGTCCAGGATGTCCTGTGATGCATGACGAAGGCTGGATAGGTTCAAGTTCGTGGACCGGCGTGACCGTGACTGAACATCCAGTCGTGATAGTACAGTAGATCATCCATACTCATACATAATTGCTTTGTGCTTTGGTATCCATGTTCTCCTTCCCAGCAATCAGAACATATATAATCACAATGCAAGATATAAACATACCGTGTTGGCGCTATATGGACCAAGGGGCTCAAGAGGGATGGCATGGCCGCCTACTTCACCGACCTTACCCGTCTCGCTTGGGGAGTACGACTGCTGTACATCGACGGTGTAGTTGATCCTCGTGTGCAGCTGGTTCGAAGCGGATATCGTCGAGCGGAATTGAGAGTGCGGCTCTTCGTCCAAGTCGATGAACGCGTCCGTGGTATCAGCCCTTTCGCGTCCATTCAGAATGCGGATCCGGCTGTTCAGGACGGCGAGCGCGACGTTCGAGTATAGCTTCGCAAGCATAGCACCCATGCACGCATAGTAGCTGCCGTTATCGAGCGAGGTGTACAGAACGACGAGGATGATGGCGAAGATGGCTGTGCGGGGGTCGCCTCACGGTGCGTAAAAGGTGAATGAGGTACAGACTGACCTGTGATAGAACCCGTCTCGACGGTGCTGCGAATGAGCCTGGATATGAGCAGCTCGGTACGTCGAAATGATTTGGGAATGCGCCAGAGCTATGATTCGTGAGGTAGTGAAAGAATTGCAGCTAAAGTAGCGAACATGAGAATGAAACGTACGTGATAACACATAGCGATAGCGATGAGCATATCGGTGACGGCGCTGGACGCTAGCCATATCTGCCAATTGATGTTCAGGACGGCGATAATGGATAGCAGACGTAAGAACGTACAGAACAAGGTACTTGCGTGGTGGCTTGAAGGAGAGAGTATTCGCCAATGTGGTATACGCGAGTGCCAGTATATATCGCCGTGGTGAGTTGGCACAATGAGAACTACTCCAAAATGTTAACCCAATGCACCTGGATCAGAGACTTCAGAGAAAAGGTTATTTTACGCACGGTCATCACAACGGCTATGCTGATCCAATTTTTGGAAAGCGAGTAGATGCGCCAGCAGAAGAAGATGTGAACGAGGCTACTGACTAGCCCAGGATGGTCAATTCCTGCGGGTACAAAACGAGACCATGAAGCACACCTACGCCCGTCATGATGGGGATATTCATCCAAGCGGAGTGCACCTTGTTGAGCTCATCCACATCTCCGAAAGCGAGTGTGAACGATTCAAGAGCATCGTATATGATAAGAGCTGTTTGCGCAGTTTCCAAGCAAAACAGAACGCCGGCGAATAGTTTTAAAAAGCGGGGATCGCGTGGAAACGACATATAGTACCAGTCTATCGGTGCGGCTGAATCGTCTTCGACAAGAACGGATGATGCATTCTTTAACGTACATAGCTGCATGAGCAAACAACCATATAGCATGGCGTTCATGATGTAACCTGTGAGCTGGCACAAAGAAGCTGAGACCGCAAGAGGAATTGAGAGCGACAGAATTACATCGAACTTACCAACGGTGCCGCCCTGTCCGGACGGAAGTATGTCAGCATACGCGCAACGAGGATAAACGAGAGAAATTCACGTCGATGCCAGAGCAGCATCACCGGTGGTGGACATTTTATCAGAGAACTGAGAGTATACGTAGTCGAGGAGGGACCCGAAGCTAGAAATCTCTATAGTGCGTCGTTTAACCACTTAAATAAATAGGCAAGGGATCTAACTCGTTACCTTACATATGGGTATAGCGGAAGGGTTGTATCTATGTACACATCCATCTTCTAAACGCCGCATGTTCCACAAAATTCAATCACCGTCCAGACTATGTTGGTAGCCTAGAGTTCGGTCGTGCGTGGATCTCACGGTGTGCTTCCTGGGTCAACTAAATCAAGTCTAATTAATCCATCGAACTTATCCTGATAAACATTGATGGCAGAAAATCTGGGCCAGACAGGTACAAGGCGACGGTAGGCGACGGTGGACAGGAAGGGTCAAGCAAGAAAATGTTACATGTGGCGTGACCCAGGCCCACCAGACTGCGTCGCCGACCGTGGCTTCGTTCAAGACCACCGAAACTTTTTAAGGGGGAATTTATCGAATTTAAATGTGTTTACAAAAGTCTAATCGGTCAGTTAGCCTAGCAAACGATGGTGCCACCACTTTCTGTCCGAACACGTCTACTACGTGTTGTACGTTCTACTACACAGCAGGTACGACCACGCGCGCATCTACTGCGCTACGCTGCATCGCTACAGTTAGCGACGCATGTCTGGACCGCATTTGCTGCGTCATCCCACATGTGCTGCGAGTGCTGCATTCACTGCATTCAACGTCATTTGCTGACTACGATAGGTTTCGCGCATACCACGACTTACTGCATAGTAGATAGATATGGTCTGTGCATCTGCTGCACTATGTCTGAAACACTCCACCTTTCGCATACTCAAATACGCGAGGAACTGGGAGAACTTTGTTTTTCTTTCTCCCAGCTCCTCGCGTATGTACTCTTCTCTTCATAGTATTAACGAATATCTAACGCTGGTTTTTTTCCTTCTCCCAGCTCCTCGCTACACGTAGCATTGATTCGCTCACGGTTCTTTCTTGCTATTATTGAATACATCGTATTGCCCCTATATGTCCACTACTCAAGGAGACCATGTCGAGCGGCCTGAGCCGTCTTCACTCGAAATTCAGACCGACACAATCTCAGAGTGCGAGGGCGTTGTCGAACGATTCAGATCGGGAGACATCTCCCGAACCCGCGCTGTTGCTGAGATTCAGCGATCCATCCCCTACACAGGGGATTTCGAAGACGAACAGGGACTTACCGCTCACGAGTCCGCCGTCCAATCCTTCATTGCGAAACTCGACAGCTTCGAGCGCATACAGTCAGCTGCGATTGGAGGAAATCCACCAAGCCACGAGCGAAGCACCACTGACCATGGAAGCCGCAACGACGAAGAGGAAGAGGTCGCTGCTAGAGAGACTAAGCGACGTAAGCGAAACGCCGACAGTGAAGAAGAGGATGACGACAATAGGAGTGGACACAAACTTGATATCGCACGTCTCCCGTGGAATTCCAGGAAGCCGACATGTAGCATCGAGGGCGCGAGCGCTGGACTCCCAGCCATGTCCACCGCATCCCAGCAGGATCTCAGGACGTCATCCATCCTCAAGACTGTCGAAATCCTCGACGTTATCAATGTCGACGCCAAGCGAGCGAAAATCAACTTACTGCTCTCCCTCAAGGTTCCTCAGTTTCCAGAATCACAGTGGTCCAAGCTCCTCAGCGGAGCGACGGTCGATTTCGACCAGGTCCTCTCAGGAGTATATGCCTCTGCAGAAATCGGTCGCACCACGGAACATATCGGAAACCTCGAGTTTTCCTATATGTCCACCGCACCTACCAAACGAGTCACCAACTTCGGAGACTGGACGACGGCCTTCGATAGTTTCACCGCCGCCTTTATCTTTATCTTCCCCCATCGTGTCGATGAAGTGCGCGAATACTCGGAACATATCAAAGACTTTTTCAAAGCACGGTCAGAACACGAACACGGCGCTGTCATCGCCTATGATTCCGCCATTCGCACGAGAGTCAGTCAGCGTCGAGACCTCTTACTCACCGACTCCCTCCGGTTTCAAGACTTGCAACTTCGCTTCATCTTCAGTTCCGCTGGTGCTTCCAACAATCCAGGAGCCAGTAATGCCGGAGGAGCGCAGTGTGGAGGAAAGTCTCGACGACAAAGCAGAGAACCATGCAGGAACTGGAATGCAGGACGATGCAATCGGTCAGCGACCACATGTAATTATGCCCATATCTGTGCCAGGTGCCGTGTGTGAGGACATGTCGAGGGAGTCTGTGAAAAGAACTGATGATCAGTATACTTCTGAAGAAAAACCTCATTACGCGCGTCATCTTGTGTGGTCGGACGGTATCGACCACTCTGTCACTTCTAAAGTTTCACTTGCCGAAGCCTCAATTACCATGTTGCCCTTACCTCAACTGCCTGAAGAAGAATACATGAACCTTACCGCCCTCAACACTATCCAAGATAAGCCGCATCTCTTCAGAGTAGATACTGCTATCAATATCAATCGTTTCGAAGAACTGCTCACCGACCATCCCAATCCCTCTCTTGTCGCCTCTGTCGCCCGTGGCCTTCGAGATGGGTTCTGGCCGTGGGCCTCACACCAAGGTCGAGATTATCCCGAAACGTACGACAACGCCAAAGGACGTCCGGCCCTCTCCAATCCTGCTCATATTGCCTTTGCTCGAGAACAGTTTGCCCTCGAGGTAGACAAACAGCGTTTCTCTCAGCCATTTGGACCGACACTCCTTCCTGGGATGTACGGTGTACCGATATGGGTCGTCCCAAAACCTCACTCTGATAAACTTCGCCTAGTCGTAGACCACAGCGCTGGGACCTACTCTTTGAATTCAATGATTCCAAAATCTGAACGTACTGTCCACCTCGATGGTCTGCAGCAACTTGGCGAAGCACTCATACGTGCTGGTCGCGAACACGGTGACAAACCTCTTGTTATTTGGAAATCCGACATCTCCGAAGCTTATCGTCTCCTTCCAATGAATCCCTTGTGGCAAATAAAGCAAACCGTCGTCTTCGACGCCAAGCGACATGTCGATTGGCGAAACAATTTCGGAGGTGGTGGTTCCGGCCGCATTTGGACCACCTTCTTCGCACTCGTCCTCTGGATAGCTCTTTTTATCAAGTTTATACTTGATCTCTTCACCTATGTTGACGACGCCTTCTCGTGGGATTTCGCCAGAAATCTTGCTTGGTATGAGCCTTACAGCGCTTGGTATCCACGAAAGCAAATCCTTTTCCTCCAACTTCTTGACGAGTTAGGTATTCCACACGAGAAGCGAAAACAAGAGTGGGGCACTTCCCTCGTAGTCATCGGACTTCTCGTCGACACGGTAACGATGACCATATCAATGCCTGACCAAGGTCGCCTTGATCTCATCACTGTCCTTCGATCCTTTGCTGTCCCGCGTCAGCGCCGTCATCTCCGTGAATTTCAACAACTCGGTGGGTGGATAAATTGGGTGTTAAATGTCTATCCACTTTTGCGTCCTGGCCTCAGCACCCTGTATTCGAAAATCAAAGGAAAAGAAGAGCCTTACCTTGCGATTTGGGTCAGCGTACGGCTGTGCAGGGAACTCCTTTGGATTGCCGAGCACCTCGAAAACTCCCCTGGTATTTATATGATGATGTCCCGCGTGTGGTCTGCTGATGATGCAGACCTCGTCGTCTTCACCGACACCTCCAAAGACGGTATCACCTACTTTATTCCGTCGTTGAATCTCGGTTTTCAGTGTGCCAACCGCCTTGTCCGACTTCCACGCGATATCTCGCCCGATCGCATCTTTTACTTCGAGGCACTCGCTGTCGTATCTGCAATCGTACAGATTCTGCAACCGACCGCGCCCACACCACGCCGTCTCGCCATCTGGACAGACAACACCAACACCGTCGATATTTTCAATTCCTTGCACGCCTTACCTTCCTACAACCCGCTGCTTGTCACCAGCGTCGACTTACTCATGCACTACGATTGTCAACTTCGAGTTCTGCACGTCGAAGGGAAGCAAAACACCATAGCGGATGCACTGTCATGTTTCCGCAATGACACCGCCATCTCCCTTTCCCCGGGATTGCAGATCTTCCCTTTTCTACCCCCGCGTCTATCGTCGGGGGCAGCACTGACATGAATTTCGACAACCCACGGGCGCGTCAGCCCTTGCACGCACCGTGGACCCTAGAGAGGTTACGAATTGAGCGCTCCATTGCTATAGGCGCCTCCATTGACCTCTCTTCGCATGCGGCATATTCCTCTGCGTTGCAGTCTTACCTCGCTTTTTGTCGTTCACACAACTTCCCCGTTGATCCCACTGCCGATACTCTTAGTTTTTTCATCGTCTATATGTCCCATCACATCAAGCCTTCTTCCGTCAACTCTTATCTCTCCGGAATCTGCTCCCAGCTAGAGCCGTACTTTCCAGATGTTCGACACACGCACTCCAATCAGCTTGTGCGTCGCACCTTAACCGGCTGCCATAAACTATATTCTTCCCCAACCACGAGCAAACGCCCCCTCCATCGTCAAGAGCTGCTGCACCTCTCCCACACATTTCCCCGTGCCGATTCCTTCAACAACACCCTCTGGTGGGCCCAGCTCTTAGTCGGCTTCTACGGCTTACTGCGTTTGGGTGAACTTGTTGTCCCAGACCAGGTATCCCTACGTGATCACCACAAGTTCATCCGGCGCCTGTCCGTCGTTCTCAATGACGCCGCCTTCTCTTTCCTGCTCCCCAGCCACAAAGCGGATCGTTTTTTCGACGGTACCAAGGTCATCATCCAACGCGTGAACGGTGCCGACGATCCCCTTCACGCTTTTCAACATTATCTATGCCTCCGAGATAACTCCTTCCCGTTTCACGCCGACCTATGGCTACGAGCCGACGGTTCACCGCCAACGCGCTCCTGGTTCATCACACAACTTAAGGCATGTTTCCCCGACGACGACGTCGCCGGACATTCATTACGTGCAGGCGGTGCTACTCATCTCGCTGAGCTTGGTATTCCACCTTCCATCATACAAGGCATCGGACGATGGTCTTCCGACGCCTTCAAAGTTTACATTCGTATGCACCCCGTCATTCTCGCCAATATTCTGCATGCCACAGCACATTAACACACGAAGTGCACCTTGCAGTACATTTCCAATCTCTTCATTCAGTCTTCTCGAATCTGTGTATTTGTATTTCTGCAACGTCTTTCCTATTCTCCTTCTTTTTCTTTTTCTCTTTTAGCCTTTTAGCATTCATGTACTGCAGATCGGATTGTAAAATATATGCCGGACGCCTTCTAGCCGCTGAATTCAGGGCAGGTGTCACGACCCGGCTAGTTTTTCTCTTCACGCGCACTTAAGTCTTCATAAGCGAGGACCGATTAGTCGAATTTAAATGTGTTTACAAAAGTCTAATCGGTCAGTTAGCCTAGCAAACGATGGTGCCACCACTTTCTGTCCGAACACGTCTACTACGTGTTGTACGTTCTACTACACAGCAGGTACGACCACGCGCGCATCTACTGCGCTACGCTGCATCGCTACAGTTAGCGACGCATGTCTGGACCGCATTTGCTGCGTCATCCCGCATGTGCTGCGAGTGCTGCATTCACTGCATTCAACGTCATTTGCTGACTACGATAGGTTTCGCGCGTACCACGACTTACTGCATAGTAGATAGATATGGTCTGTGCATCTGCTGCACTATGTCTGAAACACTCCACCTTTCGCATACTCAAATACGCGAGGAACTGGGAGAACTTTGTTTTTCTTTCTCCCAGCTCCTCGCGTATGTACTCTTCTCTTCATAGTATTAACGAATATCTAACACTGGTTTTTTTCCTTCTCCCAGCTCCTCGCTACACGTAGCATTGATTCGCTCACGGTTCTTTCTCGCTACCCACCCTCCACTCCCTCTAACTTTGGTACATAGACGCGTTCATGTACTGCAGATCGGATTGTAAAATATATGCCGGACGCCTTCTAGCCGCTGAATTCAGGGCAGGTGTCGCGACCCGGCTAGTTTTTCTCTTCACGCGCACTTAAGTCTTCATAAGCGAGGACCGATTAGTCGATTAAAACGTGGAGATAGTTCACGAATACTATATGGGGAGGTTCAACGCCAGCGAAAGGGCCATAACACTGATTTCATCAAACCCTGGTTCGATCAAATGAGACATGGCCCATCAGAGAAGTGATCGAGTTCGACCTTACCCCTGCCACATTGACAACGAGGCTCGTATTCAAGCTATTCAAGCCTCGTACTCCATACAAAATATTCTGTTATTCGAAAGCAGCTCTATCTACTGATTATATGGCTCTTCTGTACTATCTACTGTGATTACTATGTCAATATATCGTACTCTAGTTCTTCAAATGTCTTCGTTCAGTGAGTCATCTGCTCGGCCTTCTCATCAAACACGTCGTCGAGCATGGAAAACTCGATGACGCATTCTTTAACGCGACAAACGCAAGCATGAGCAAAAAACCATTCTGCAGAGCATGGCTTGTTCTATGATGTAGTGCTACCAGAGATTAAATTCCTGGCATAAAGAAGTTCTACCACACTTTTCACAAGAGCAGATGGAGAGAGATAGAAAAAAATCGAACTTACCAACAATGCCGCCCTGGAAGCACTAGATACCATGTCAGCATACGCGCATACGAGCATAAACGATCAGAACTATTCACTGGGTCGATGCCAGAGCAGCATCACCGGTGGTCGGACATTTTGCATTCAGAGAACTCAGAGCATACGTACCCGAAAAGGAACCCATCAAGCTAGTTAAATCACTATAGTGCTGACGTTGAACCACTCAAATAAATAGGCAAGGGATGTAACGCGTTTCGACCTTACATATTCCCGGGTTTATAGCGTGACAGGGTGGTCTGGGGAGTTCCTAGGTACACGAGGCCATGTGACCTCTGAAACGCTTCAGCATGTTCCAAAAAATTCGAATCACCGTCCAGACTACTTATGGAGGTAGCATAGACTTCAGTCGTGCGTGTGATCTCAAGTGGTTAGTGTTAGCTGGGATTCCTGGGGTTTTGAGTTCAATTCCTGCAAAGAACTTACAAACATCAATTTAATATTATTTCCGGACAGGTTTGTCACGGGTTCCCGGACAGTGGTGACCTGTGACAGGTCCCGCCAGGCAGGTGTTCCCGAGCCGAGGTGACTGTGACGGGAACAACTGGTCGAAACGGGACAGAATACTATACCCAGTCACCTGGCACTGGTGCCGTTCGCGAGGTGAGATAGCACAGCGATCCGGGCACGTCGAGAAGCCTGTTGAGGAATGTTCATGAGAGCTCGATAAGGGTCTATCGACAATAGACCTTGATGATAGATATAGAACTGCCACATGCAAAGGTTTCTCAGAAGGTCGCAGGTAATGAGCCGTCACCCGGTGGTGCACCGTGCGTCCATGCAATAGCACTGTTAGCAGCACTGTCAAAGGTTTGACAGGAAATTTTTTCTATTCCTCATGGCAGGCTCGACGATAGATCCGATTTCGATCCACGGAAGGAGTCCACCAATCCCACGGACGGGAATGAACGGACTTCCCCCGCAGGCCGTCGGTGTGGACTCGTGGGTCCACCATCAGTCCATTACATAATTGTTTGTTCCATCAGAATGAGTCATCAACAATCTGTCGCTAATTATCTCTCTTTTGAACGCTGACTTGTCCTTCTCGGAGTCTCGTATGGAGCAAGCTCAGGCCTCAGGCCTCAGGAACCGTGACTGCGGGTCATTATAGTTGATTAGCAGTGCCGGTGCTCAAGCGCTCAGCGCTCAGCTTCAAGCTTCAAGTGCAACAATATGGTGTTCTGCTGAAGCGCATCTGTGGCGGAAATCACCGTCGTGCCGTCGTCTCTAGGCATACCGCATTACGCGCCTCCGGGCCGGCTGGACGACGTTTCTTGTCGGTTTTCTGACCTTCCACATGTCCCCGCAAGGTCTCTCAGGAACAGCCTGGGCACTAACCTGACCGACTACTACCAACTTCGGAGCAGATGGGCGCAGGATCCCCTAGATTCCCCTAGATGTTGGTAGGCGCAGGGACTGTTAGGCAGGGTCAGGAAGGGTCAGGTTTACCGCAAATATCGAAATATTGACGTTTCTAGCCGAACGTGACGCGTGATAGATTCTAAGATTGGAAAATCCAAAGAAGTTTGCCTCCAGCGGTTATCCTCAATTGGTTAGTTCATCCGTGTCTGTCTGGGTCTCTGTGACGGGTGATCTGCTATTTAATATTTAATCACCACACGCACATAAGTTGACAACTCCACATTCATTATCTGTCCTCCAAGTCGTCGACTGTCTCTCACTTCATGGCCGAGAATCTGAAAGTGCTTGCTCGACTCATTTTGGAGTCGGTCGATACCATCGACAGGTCGTGCACAGAACGCGGGCTGCTTTTCCCTGGTCTCGACGAGCCTTTCTCACCTTCGTCTGAAGCCGCACGCAATCTACCTGGTGTCGGCGATGCGATCAACGTCGTTGTCGCTGCGGCGTCCCAGCTGATCGCTGAGACTCGTAATCCCGTTGCATCGCTTGCATCTACGGCTCTCGGGGTGCGTTGTTCAAACTATAAACGCCTTTTTCTCCGCTTAACAAGGAAATTGTAGTGGACTTCATCAACCTGCATGGCGGTCGCGGAGGAAGGCCACATTCCTGAAATACTTCGGGAAGCAGGACCGCAGGTGCGCCCGATTGTCTTCTAATCTGTACTGTCAAACACGCTGACCATCCTCGTTTATAGGGGCTCCATGTTAACGATATAGCCGAAATAAATGGCATGAATCCGCGAAGGCTCTGTGTGTTCATTTCCTCGCAGACGCGTTATTCACGCTGAATTTTGCACAGCACACATTATGCGGCACCTTGCAACCATCCATATATTCAACGAGACCTCTCCTGATGTTTACTCGCACAATCTCTTGTCCTCGCGGATCGACACTGGGAAGAAATCGGCAGATCTTTTGAAAGAGTGTGTATTCATTATCTTGCCGTCGTGACATTATTGACACGATCCCGCTAGCTCGAATGGAAAACATGAAGGAACAGACGGCATCGCTGCTTTCGTCGCAACGTTGTCAGTGTTCTGCATTTTCCCGCCATTTTTCAAAGCTGATGATCGGCGGTGTCGTGTCTGAACAGCCCGGATGACGCCGGAAAGTCTGGTTTGTATATACCGGACGTGATGACGGACCCGAAGGTCGCATTTTCCCCTCATCCTCATGAATGCGCGTTACAGAAGGCTTTCAACTTGCCCGCTATCAACTATTTCCAGTGGATCGACACTCCCCAGCAATCCCGTCGCATGCGTCGTATTGGCATGGTCATGCACGGTGTTAGTCAGATATATCCGCCGGATTTCATGCTCAAAGGTAGGGATGGCTCGTTCAATTTTCGATTTGCACAGTCGATTTCCTGACAGCAATGTGACGCGCCGTCTCTGTGGTAATACTGGTGATATGGTTGATGGAACTAGGCTTCGACTTCGGCTCGTTGAAGGACGGCGCGACTGTAGTCGATGTTGGCGGGGGTGTCGGTAGCGTCACGCTGGGGTTGGCCCGCCAGTTCCCTAAAATCAATTTCGTGGTCCACGACCTTCCGAATCAGCTCAGTCAGGCAGAGAAGGTCTGTATGTTTTCCACAGATGGATAGATTGCAAGCTTTACAAGTTATTGACTTACTTGGCTCAGTTCTGGACGGAGAATTATCCTGAAGCGTATCGATCTGGTCGCGTCAAGTTCGTAGGTTTGTTGTGCATTTTTTTGGTCTAGAACCACTCCAACGGTCTCATCTGCGCCGTGATACTAGCGCACAATTTCTTCGAGCCTTATCCCGAGGCGATCCGTGCGCCAGATGTCTTCCTCGTTCGGATGGTCATCCACGATTGGTCGGATCTTTATGCCGAGAAGATCCTTGTGCAACTCCGCCAAGCGGCTGGTCCCAGGACACGCTTGGTGTTTGTCGACCATATTCTTCGCCACACGTGCGCGGCTCCCGCATCCAGCTCGCAGGTTGTGGGGTACGACAATGTGATGCCTGTTCCCGCACCTCTCTTGAAGAACATGGGCGCCGCAACTATTCTTACACATCAGTTTGGTATGATAGTACGTCGACGCGCTGTCCGAGTCCTGCTTCCTGTGTTGAACCCACATTGTCTCGTGCAGATGACCTGTATGCAGAATGGAGAGGAGCGCACGCTTGAGAATTGGCAGGTGCTACTCAAGAGATCTGGATGGATCGTCAAGGAAATCAAGAACACGGAGAGCACGGGGACTTTCCACCCCCATATCATCTGCGAGTGCGACTCTGCCGAGTCTGCGTAGTTTTGGCGCTCTTTATTTATCGCATCCGGCCTTTGTTAATGGAGATGCTGTGAATGTCCAAATGTAGATAAACTTGCCGCTTGGGAATTTAACAAATCAGCTAGTACGTATGTCCCTTCGTGGCTTATCTCACTGAGCATCGAGGTAATGGTGTATAATACTGTATATTTTCCAATGGTCAACCGGTATGACGTGAAGATGAGCATATGTTTTTGCGTGACAATGTAAATTTTCAGTAAATGCAATGGCGGTGACTTGAGAGAACGTCGTTGACATGAAATATAATGATTTATCCCGATTGGGCGATGATTACGTGACAGCGGTAGACCGGGCTGTCGTCGGACTTGTCGCGTCGTGCACTGCTCGTTACTTTTGTTTCGCTTTGGGACAGAACAAACCCCCACTCGCTGGCAGCAGCACACGCAACACAAACGTTACTTCCAAATTGCAAAAGGTGAGTTGATTACCTTTTGCGAAATCTTCCAGAAGACCAACTCGGGCTGTATTTAGACGCGCGACAGCAACGACGACGACGAGCCAAACTATTATTTGACCCTGCGACATCGATGGGCGGTTGTGTGTCGACCGCATCTTCTGATGACCCGTACTCGCGACAGGCAAAGGCGCGGAGCGATGAAATCGACAAGGCAATAGATGAAGACTTCAAGAAATTCAAGAAAGAATGCAAGATATTACTGCTGGGGTCCGGCGAGTCTGGGAAGAGTACCATCGTGAAGCAGATGAAGATCATCCACCAGGATGGTTTTTCGAAAGACGAGCTCATGAGCTACCGCCCGGTTGTGTATCGCAATGTGCTCGACTCAGCACAGGCCATCGTGCTCGCGATGAAGAAGCTGGCTATCGAATGTGCTGATTACTCCAATCGGCCATTAGCAGAAACCATCTTAGATTACAAACTCGACGAGTCCACGAATCATGCCCTCACACCCAGTATCGCCGAGGCGATCTCGAAGCTGTGGTCTGACCCCGTCATACCCAAGATTATGGACGAGCATTCCAGCGAATTCTATCTCATGGACAGTGCCAGTTATTTCTTTTCCAATGTGCTGCGCATCGGCGACCCACACTATATTCCCACCGAAACTGACGTGTTACGCGCGCGAGCGAAGACTACGAGTATCACCGAGACACGCTTTAGCCTCGGGCCACTAGGCATCCATATGTTCGACGTCGGTGGCCAGCGCTCGGAGCGCAAGAAGTGGATACACTGCTTCGAGAGCGTGACGAGTATCATCTTCTGCACCGCGCTGAGCGAGTACGATCAGGGCCTCCTTGAGGCGAACGGTCAGAACCGTATGACGGAATCTCTCACGCTCTTCGAGTCCGTCATTAATTCGCGGTGGTTTCTGCGAACGAGTATCATCTTGTTCCTGAACAAGATCGACGTCTTCAAGGTGAAGCTTCCCAAGGTGCCGCTCGAGCGGTACTTTCCGGAATACACTGGCGGTCGTGATATCAACAAGGCTGCGAAGTTCATCCTTTGGAAATTTATGCAGGCGAACCGTGCTCGTCTGAGCGTGTATCCGCACCTGACACAGGCGACAGACACCGGAAATATTCGACTTGTGTTTGCCGCCGTGAAGGAGACGATATTACAGAACGCATTAAAGGATTCCGGCATCCTATAACATCAGCTGGCCTGCGTGTCGTTGTATTTCATCCATGCGAGCGGCGCTCAACTTTCTCCTTGGCCATTTACAATCCAAATTCGCTTTTACGCTCGGCCTCTTTTTTGTTATGTCCACGCACAGCGGAACTTCCGAAAGCACCACGCATTTTCGACATCGTTGATTCCTTCAATCTCAAGTTTGGCACGCCGCTCGTATCCCCTGCTATCCTTCTCCATCCATTCACGTCGCCGTCGTCGCCTCCCTTTCTTCAACCTATGTTGTACTCTACTTATATCTGCACTCTCTATTTATAATCTCTGTCTATTTTTGCCTTGCTTCTTATGATTTCTTCTATATATAATCCTCTCGTGCGTGCGTATATCTTGTTTGACGACCTATGCCTTACATATCTTATCAGGACTTTTCACGTTCTTGTACGCGTCTTCCCGTAGCAGTCCGCCATCTACGACGCCAGTTCTCCCACACGACGCCTATTGTTGCACATCACCCCATTCGAGCCAACATGCATTGCCTGTCGCCGTCGAGTAGTCCGTCAACCCTTATTTGTCCCCATCCTCTCAATATTTTCAAGTTTTTTTCAAGGACGTTTGTCTCTCTGCGTTCATGTCCAATGTTCTCTCTCTCTCTCACCTGCGCCCATTGTTATAATCGTTCTCTCTCACGCCTCGCTTCGTATAATTAGGATTTTGGTTGTACAACTAGCTGCATAGGTACATTATACATGGTTATCTCCTCTCCTACATAGTACGTATCGCGTTGACATGTTCCATTTGTACATGTGGGCGAAGGGCTTCTGTCAATGGTGGATTCTGGATTTGCAGTTCATTTCAGGACATAATCGAAATCAAATTGTGTAATACCAGTTTTTTTTGTACTGCCTAATTAGGAAGTCTTTGATTCGCTTGCTCGTTGATCTTCGAGCGGTGTGGTATGTACGTACGTACATACTACATTGCATATTTATCGCTCGCAAGCGAATATATGACGAACATATTATATAGATGTGCACTGGCTTTTTTTTTCTCTCACTAAGATTTTGCGCTGTCTTTCAACCTTCCTACATACGGGGGATCGTCAATCTCTATTTTTGGAGACGACCAAGGGGTGCGCCGCACCAGTCAGTGCAAATGGAAAGACGCTATGTCAACCGTCGAAGATATGTACGGCAAATGTCGGGACAGTTGCGCCTGTCGCGCAAGAAGGGGGAAGACATGGTTACAGCAACCATCCATACAGCACAACAATGTCAAAAAAAATTAGCACGGCACTCTAGATACATCGGGTCAAAGACCTTCAAAGACGCAGTTGAAGCGTATGTACATAAAATCTACATAGTCTATGAGAGTTCTCGGAGACAGTAGCTAGCCTCAAAATAGCAACTCTTTTTTTTTTTTTCGTCAGCAGCGTAGGATATTTTTGATGTTAACACTCAGGTAAATCAGTATGCCGCATTCCTTTACGTACTAGATGCCGTTCCGGAGGATGGATGTGCGAGAGAAATACCAACATCACCGCAATAATCAAGATTCCAAACTGTAATGAAGATTAATATACGTCGTGCAGTAAGATATGTAGTATGTATGGGTTGAATCAATCATACGGGGGTGTGCAAGGGCTGTTCAAGATATACGTTGACCAGACATGGTATCATGTTCGTATCGCCGCCTCTGCAAGTAGACAACATTATTTTCGTATGAAGACGTGAAAAAGCGAATACGCACTGAAGAATTCATATGATAACCAGCATATGGCAGTGGAGGGCATTGTCGTGAGCACGCGCGGTGTGAGACCGCGAGCGAAACCCCGCAGGCCCTCCCTACTCCATATAATTCGGAGCGCATCAAACATCCCCCTCGCATTGCGCACCTGAGCATCGTCGCTCGCGCCGCGAGTCTGGAGGAGCGTTTTGGCAACGTCAAGTGGCGTTGTAGCAGCGGCAGCAATACCTCCCGCAACGGCACCAGACACAATGTGTGATGATGGCGAATATTCGCCCCTGGGATTTAGCACGCATTTGAGCTGTTCGTACATAGTGAATTGGATAGCGTTGAACGGGATCGAAATGGCCAGTGTAGTGGGATACGACACAAAGAACGTAGACACGCCCTCGGTGCGGTAGAGGGTGTGCGCGCAGGTGTAGACAGAGCGGAATGCCGATCGGTGTACTTGCATGCGCTGCTTGACGACTGTTGGCAAGGGGGGATCAGCGATACTTGACAAAGAACGGACAAGAGTCTATGCGCGTACCGTCGAACGGGTTCATCAGAGCGTCAGCCGCAATGGTTGCTGATGCGCCGGCAAGAGCTAAAAATGTGAAAAGTTACTTTCAATCCACTGGAAAGCGTAGAAGCGGCCGTACATGTAGCTATCCACTGGTGATTCCCAGGCGCGTTTCCGCCCGCAAGCTCCTTCACAGCTTCGAGGACGCCGAAGTGGACGGCGTGTGCGGGACCCGCGCCCAGAACGACGGACCACACGCCGCGCCATAGTGTTTTCCAGCCCTCTGTTGAGGATATACGAGAAATGGCGTTGCCGAGACTGCTGTACACCACCGGCGTTGTCGCGAACACCTGCATGCGAGTCTGTTGCGCCCAGTCGCCGTTCGTCAGTACCGCCACACGCGACACAGGCATTAAACTAACTTTAATGCTATCGATGGGATACATCACGACATGTTCTGAGATACCTGCCTGCGAGAAGGGAGAAAAGGTTGCGTCAGTTTGTGCGGTACGCGGCTGCGGGAGGGGTAAGTTTTCGGGAAAAAAATGCTCACAAGCGCGCCTGCTAGCATATGCACAGGCAAGCCAGCGTTTGCAGGCAGCGCCTCATAGTCGATCTCGTCTGCCATGCGATGGACCGAGTAGGAGGCACGAGACGCTGTGCTGTGTCGAAGCTGTCGAAGCTGGAGGTGGCAGAGTGATGTTTTGCAGGACAATTTCCACCGAGCGTGGTACGGCGTTGATGGACGTGCGTTCTTGCTTCTAATTTGATGACCTTGCTTCGGCGGCACCGCGACCCTCGAGCTCGGCGACTACGACTGACAACTGGTGCGTCGAACGTCGATTATCGAGTCAAGAACGCCAAAACGTTTTTTATACTTGCCCACGATCGTGGCGGTTCCCGTTCCTGTATACTGAAGCATGGCTCAGCGACTTTACTAGTACCCACCGACATTCTCTCGAGCCTCTGGACGTTGTACGCGACGACAGGCATTGGAGATGGGCTAAAAGACTTACAAGCGACGCAGAATAAGTACTTTCGGTATTTTACGCTGTTCCAGAATCTAGATCCCTTGTCAGAGTTCTAGACTTTCAAGGTCTCGCGAATTAACGGTATCTATGCGGTGAACGACCACATAAAACGTATCGTGTATCGCTGTCTACGAGTAAACGATGTTCAAGAGTACATACCGTCGGTCTATACAAGCGAAGTAGTAGGAGGAAAAGTGGCGAAGAGTGAAAAGCAACAACATTCAAATTGACGCGAATTGGAAAATCTTTGATCTGCTTAGGTTATCTGATAACACTGCACTGCTTCAAATCTCAAGATCAAGGATAAATAAAAAGATCTAGCACAACAACAGGAAAGGATGCAGTACAATCAGGGTACACAGTACATACACCAGTAGGCTGTTCGCGAGAGCCGTTTTTTCCTATGTATTCGATACAAGATAAGTTAGAAAAGCGGGATTTTTGCGTCCTCTAATGCCAAAAGATCGTGCTCGCGTATGTCACTATATCGCTAGTTTAGACAGAGGACAGAAGAGCGAAACGAAGAGACAAACATGGTTTCCCAAGGATAGTCAAGCCAAACGTCCGGTATGTTCGCACCTGCGTAATATCTGGAAAGATTATCATGTCATAAAACGAGCTCAGAAAAGAAAAAAAATACGATGAAGATAGAACAACGTTGAACTATAAAACAAAGCGATAGGCGTGAACAAAATGGTCACGCACGCGACACCTTGCGGCAGATCAGCGAGCTTGGGTTTCAACTTGTTGTGGACGACGAAAATTCCGTAAGTTGTCTTTTTGCGGAGTTCGTCCCGTTCTGCTTGAGGACGCAACATAATTTCTTCCTCTACATCTTTTCTAAGTTCGGCGAGGGCGTAACTTCAGAAATTCGTGAGCGTAATGCAAAAGAGATCAACGGGAGAAAAAGCATTAGCATTGCACACTCTTCATGACCCTCGGAGCACTGCAACGCACCTCAAAGTTTTGCGCGTGTCATCGACCTCATCTACAACGAGGATGTGTTTGCCAGCCAGCACTTTCCCGGAGTCTGTCCTGTGACGAGGCGTAGCAGATCAGCTGATCGCTCTTCGCAATGATATCAGAGGGATCCATACAGCCACTGCGTACGTACGACCTCCACGCCGACCAGTTCCTGTGAGCTGCCCTCAAGCGGCTCATAGAGCGAAAGACCGATCGCCTGAATTTGAATGGCTGTCTTGGGCGTGTTTTGACGCAAAAATGTCCTCTGTCGAATGGTCGCAAGTGGTTTCAAGTCAAACAACGCCCGGACCGTCGACATGGCGAGTAAGATCGAGGGACGACGTGGATTTGAGCGCCTACAATCCACGAAAAGATGATGTTGTCGAAGCGTACCATAACACGAGCGGGGAAGAATCCACTGGATGATATTTGTAAGAGAATTAAACCGTGTTTGAGATGACGAATGGAACTTACCCTCCGCCTGTGATGAGTGCACGCTCGTCAGCGCAAACGCTGCTACTAATCGCATCCGTAGTGCTACTCACCGATAGCCACGAGAATATCTGGGTCGAATTCCTCAGCGATCTTCGACACCGTGTTTTGGATGGTTTCATGGATGGCGTTGTAGGTGACATGGTAGTGCTTTACACCCGACATCGTGGTAGATTCTCAAGATAGGATCGTGCGCGCAAACAATGCGGGCTGATAATTGATTCACAAAGCTCAGAGATCGGCAAACGCCAGTTCAACAAACATCAAATGGCGTGCGCGCAATCATATAGACAAGCCTAAAGCGAGCGTAGGTTATGATGTATACTTAGTATATATGCGGAAAGAAGGCCATTCCCTACGCTCACGTTTTTGTACATACAGTCGACAGTCTCATTATTTATGCAGAACGTTTAGCAAAGCTCCTGCGCACTTTAAGCTTATGGTCAGTTGCCATTGTCAACTATTTTGGTAGAAAATATGTTTCTTTCTTATTTCCCCACAAAATAGGGATGAAATAGTGCAGATTTTGTCTCGATATTTCCAAAAATTTACGATATTTTCATCATATCCAATAGATATCAGAAAAGCAATCGCAAAAAGAAAAAAGAAATGAATACATATGTACAGCATATGTAAGTATCTTAGAAGGATCTTTAACATTTTATCATATTCTACCCAAAATAGGATATACATATGTACATATTGCACGTTGTGTGAAAGTCGACTTGAACTTGATTTGAACATGGATTTTCAGTCAATTTTTGGCTGAATAAGGAAAACATCATGCAGGCGCTTGATTTAACCTCACCAGAATATGCTTTGCAGCGAGTGTCACATTGTTAGGATGCAGAAGAACAGAATAAACCGAAGAGATCGACTTACAAGTTGTGGTCGAGATTCAAAAAAGATCCTGACGAGTTGCATTGAGTAGCTATGATGTGGATGAGTCACGGAATGGACGTTGTCCTCGTCGTTCATCTCGAAGTCCTGACTTCTAAGAGAACTGATTAACACTTTCTTCGCTGCACGTAATTATAATGGATGCTTTCGAAGATGTAAACCCGTTCGAGTCAGAGGGCTCCTCCAGCTCGCAGATACAGGTGGCTGATCACAACGATGCGCCAGTGGTCGTCGAGGAGCCCGCGCGTCCTTCAATTTCACGCCCGTTTCCCTCCTCTGGATCGCACAGACTCCCGCAAACTAACTTCAAGAGTGACTTTTGTTGTAATACTGACAGACTGCTACACTCAGGCGAAGATGTGGAAATCTTGGTGCGTAGATTCTTTTCTCGCTACGGTTTCCATTCATCGCGTACTAACGACGACCATGCGCTACAGATCACCGATGCACAGAAGACAACGCTTAATTCTACGTCGCCGTACATTGTATATGTGATTGAGACTGGGGTAAGCAGTGCGCGTCCTTTGGTAGCATCTCGTAATGACGACACATACACACAACAGTCGGCTGTGTCGCGACACAGGTACTCCGAGTTTGAGTCCTTGCGAATAAATCTTGCGAAGCTCTACCCGACACTCATTATCCCTCCGATACCCTCCAAGCAAACGCTTGGTGACTATGCTGTCAAACAGAACAAGGCGAAGGAAGATGCCACCATGATCGCGCAGCGCAAGCGCATGTTGCAGACGTTCCTCAATCGTATCGCGCGGCACCCCATTCTCTCTAACGAGCATGTTTTCCACCGATTCGTCGATGGGGAGGTCTCCTGGGTGCGTTGGCACCTTCGTGCCATCGCGCAAGCTGACGCATGACTCACAGGCGGAGGTGCTAAACTCGCCGCCGATATCTATTCTGCCCAAGAATATCCTCAAGGCACCGTCGCACGACCCGACGGATCAGAACGCCTCTCCCGCATATGCGGCGCTCCCAAACCCGTCCGCCGCACACCCTCTCCGCCGCCCCGACCAGCGCTTTCTGGATTCAGAAGCGTTCACGCATAAATTTGCAAACCACGTCGACGGGCCTATGGAGAAGGTCACGCGGCGTACACTTAAACGCTGGTCGGATTGCTCGCAAGATTACGCAGACCTTGGTGCTTCTCTTAACGGTTTCAGTCTAAATGAGAGCCCGACGTTGTCTCCTGCTATTGAGAAAGTCGGTCAGGCAGCAGACACGACTTACATGTCAACCACAAAGTTGGTGCGTTCACACCATATCGATTCTTTTGGTTTGGGATTTTTGTCAAACAATGCAATATCCAGCTACAAGACCTCGAGCAGAATTGGGCGGAACCGCTTCACGAGTATGCACAGTTCGCTTCGATTATCAAGAAGCTCCTTGCGTATCGACACCAGAAGCATGTGCAGTACGAAATGACCCAGGATGCTCTGGAAGCTAAGCGGGAGCAATTCGAGGAGCTGGAACGCAGTGAGCGGGAGGCGCGGCGTTTAGAAGAGGCGCTTGGTCGAGGGCGCTTGAGTACTGGCACCAGCGGTGCACGGACTCCTGCGGAGGGCGAAGGGGAAGAGCAAGCAGAAGGCCCAGAGGGAGAAGGCGCTGTATCATCGAGCCCTCCAACCTCTTCGAGCCTCCCCCCGCACCCAGGTTCCATCCCTCCCCGCCGGAAGAGCGTCCCGGGAATGGGCTTTCTAAATGCACTTGGCTATACGTTGCACGGAATGATGGATGTCGATCCAGAAACCGCACGTCGCAATTCCATCTCAAAGACTCGCGAGAATATATCGCAGGTGCGTTGCATGAAATCATCAGTGTAGATAAATGGAACGAATTCAATGTTGTTGATAGCTCGAGGATGCACTCCACCTGTCAGCACAGGATCTCAAGTACTCCAGCTCAACGATACAGGCGGATCTGGATAGATTTCAACGCCAGAAGGTTGCTGACCTGCGAGAAATGGCCATTAGCATGGCACGAGCGCACAGAAACTGGTGCAAGAAGGTGCGAATTTACTGTGTCTTGTTCATTGCCTTCTTTGTGTTGATTCTTTTGGCATTCCAGAACCTGGAGGCATGGGAGGCTGCGAAGAAAGAAATCGATGCCATTCCCGATCATCCGAACAAAATGCCTCCTCCAGCTTCGGAACCCAGCGGCAGTGGCGTACGAAGAGACTCCACGGCTACTCTTAATGGACGCTGACCCGCTTGTTGTGGTGTTCCGAGGAAATTGGACTTGAGAGCTAATACAGGTTATTTTCTCCGTTGACTAGCTTCACTGTTATTGCCGCCGTGGCGCGTTTGTCATGCGTGCTACTTATTGTGCTCATTACGTTCAACGAATTAGTGCAGGATTCTTGTATATCATTTCACGTTATAATTAGAATCAAAGCTTTTTTTTTTTCAACGACAACGTTTACCAAGCTGTGTGTGACCACTGTTTCGCCCGTGTCTACGATCGTTTGATGCCCGTGCTATCAGCACAATACGTGCAAACTAAGTAACTTCTATATGAGTCATTACCTCGTGCTATCATGTTTGCCAAAGCTAGAAATTACACACCTGAATTTCCAAATTTCGTCTCTCATAGTGTGAAACTGAGTTCGTTCTTTCCATTTATAAAAGCCCACTATGGATACTACTTCCCCTCGGAGAACTGTGTTGATGCTAGTCGGTCTGGTGGGTTCGGGAAAGGTTTGAGGTCTCGAAGTTCACAATACGCACGCGACATAATTTATATCTGTTAGACCGCATTTGCGAAGGCTCTTGAAGAGCATTTCCCAACTACTTGGATACGTTGCAATCAGGATGATTTGGGGAATCGCCGCGCGGTTGAACAGCTTGCCCGGCGTTCCCTCGCACAGGGTCTTTCCGTGTGCATTGACCGCCAGAACTTTGATGTCCAGTAAGCTTCTCCAATACTACGTATCCCTTTCTGGACTTGTGCAGAATGACACGAGCACAGACAGCGTGCGCACTGGATTCATATTGCGCACGAATTCCCGGGCACGAAAATAGCTGTCTTGGTATTTGATACCCCCTACTCGGCGAGTATCATGCTTCCACCCCACTTAATCTGTCGCTACACCAACCCAGCAGAATATGTTATGCTCATGTGTGAGACCCTAGGTATGCGAGGCTCGCCTGAAACGACGTCAGTATTAACGTAAAGCCCCATGCGATAAATCGCCGGGTGTGGCTTTGTGTCTTTCCTCCGTCTTATTGTCTTCAACGTAAGTAACACGTCTTACCCCTTGCAGGCACCGGCCACGCCACGATCAAATCCTCTGAGCTGGCACTTGAACTTCTTGCGCGGTTTCAAACCGCGTTCGTTCCGCCAGGGAATGACGAAGGGCACGAAAGAGTGTTGTACGTGCAGCCGAAGGACCTCCACGTCCGTCCGGAAGATATTGATTCGCCGGTATATTCCCAAGAGGATGTGAAAGTGGTCTTGCAGCATTTGGAAGACAGTCCACGTATAGATCCGCGTCCGTATATTCCACCGGCGAGAGAAATGGGATTATTCCGCGACCGGCAAAGATGTGGATCCTGGCCAGAGGGCCGCGGAGACAAAACATGGAGCGATAGCAAGCCTTACTGTCGGTAATATGGAGAAAGCGTGAGGAGTGGCTTTATATGATATAGAGGAAGATGTGGCAATGAATCCGTAATTTTTTGTCACTTGCGAAAGTGCAATCGAGCTCACAATTGGACGATCGGGGACAGGGTGCTATAAGAACTGCTAGCATGTTATTTACACCTGGTAATATGAACAACACCGCAGAACCGAAGTCATGGAACATCGCGTCCGCTTTCGTCGAAAACAATAAGAGGTCGATAAAGACGGTGAGCCGCCACCTATTAGTGGTCTAGCCGGAAAGCGCATCCTGTATTGGGATTCATGGACGCCAAGCGTGCTAGAAACCCCAACTAGCCTAACCAGAGTGGGAACACACCATATGCTGTTGTGTCCTCGGTCAACGGTGTTCTCGGTCAACGGTATGCTCGGTCAACGGACAGCTCGCCCCGCAGAAAAAAGATGCAAAAATCAACCGTGACGACCAATGAAACGTTGAAGGAATGGGAAACCCGGATAGCAACCGCAAAAGAGCACGTAGAAGTTTTAGAGTGGCGTCGTCGAAATCGGCTGGATGGCCGGACACACGGCGCAAACGCGAGAGATGCAAATATGTGGAGTAATTGATTTAAAGGCAGGTGATAGAGAGACAAAATCAGAAATGACAGTCTGAAGTCAGACCGGTAAAAGGAACTTCTTTCCAGAATAAAAAAAGTCCAGATTCCATAGAGTTCTGGTGACTTGTATGAACGCTCACGTTCAAGCATTCATACGAGAGTAAAATAATCTGTCATTTTCTTGTGGTGAAGATAGTAACATATTCAAGAACCATCCGGCTCTCCAGACTGCTCGGCGGCCTTCATCCTTTGGCCAAGAATTTTTGCGCTGACCTGTCAGAAGCATACGTTAGAGATTTTGAGCGTGCTCTCGAAAAGATGAAATATAACTGACATTTCTGATGTTAAGAGCAGCCTTCTCTACGCCATTTTCTTTGCTCCGCTGATAATGAATCAAAGCTTCTTCTAGCTGTCCAGCTGGGTATGCATGAGAAAACAAAAAGGACGGAGAACTAGAGTGAACTAACTAGCTTCCAGCACCGCTGCGAGGTTGTAGGCAATCTCCGGATCCTCGGGGGAGATAGAGGACGCGATTCTATAACACATCAATTACATGCTGCAGCATCCTTCCGGACGTGACATGAGACGCACCGCAAATGATGAAGGGCCAGATCAGCACGAGGTATAGGCGAAATTATGTAGGCGCTTGCGAGGTCTGTAAGGATGTGGGTCAAACGAATTTACGGTACGCCGCTGCGTGGCGGCAGCACTTACTGGTGTGAGCGTCGGCACTGGACGGTTGCAGAGCGATGGATTCCTTCCAAGCAGAAATGGCTTGCTCATATTCCTCTGTGGTAAAAATTAGGGACCGCACAATGATCTAGCGAACCAGCGGCTTACGAAGGTGGTAATGTGTGACACCGAGGTTGAATAAGGCGCTAGCGGTACGTTTTATTTCTATACTCCGGTGGTAGAGCTCTTTTGCAGCTTCGACGGCGCCTTCCTCAAGCTTTACGGTGCCTTCTTCAAGACATCTTCGTGCTTCCGCATCAGCAGGGTCGGTGCACACACCACCGTTCATCGTCGTGGCCCATCCTGATACGTCTCAGTCTTTTCTCTACAGAAATTATCCCGCTTAAAGGATACCCACGTTTCGTACAATCATGTCTCCTTGGCCACGTACGACTGGCCCGGGGCGACAACGCATTTTGGAGCACTCTGGAAGATAAAAATAATCCGCGAGTTGCTCGCGGTAGGCGAGGAATATGCTTTTGCACTGCTCTGAAAAACGACATGAATTTTGGATAGTTTGTGGCGGCTCCGCTTCGGCATTACAACAGTGACTGTATCCGCGGATGCAAACCACCATAACGGGAAGACTCAATCAACGTCCGAAATTTGTACAACTTGGTCCCAGTTCTGTCGCATACGACATCCACGATGTCCAGCTCGTCGTCTAGCTCGGCCCCGGGCCATAAGGCGGATCCGTCGTCTTCGACGGTGGAGATTCTGAGGTCGGACAATTTCACCCGTGGCGACAGCTTGGCTGCGCCTGGTGGTTCTGCCGCAGACGTTCTCGCTGCGTATGACCCTGCTAGATTGCACCCAATGGCCGGCTTGGGCAATAAGCTCGACTATCTTCTTCTCGAAGACGAAAAAACAAACGATATTCCGGGTTCTAACACGGCCATTCCGTCCAGAGGATGGAGCGACGACTTATGCTATGGCACAGGAACTATGTACCTCAGCGGTGCGTGTTAGCTCACTGTATTTACCCATTCAGATCTCTTTCAAATTACTGTTTTTGATTTTTGTTCGTGCTCTGGGTTCGTCCTTCCCTATGCCTATATCACACCTTATCACGGCGGCTGCTCGTCCATTTTCGTCTCTCGTTATTGTCTTTTCCTCATCACATGCTGACTGTTCCCGTTTTTTTCCAGGTCTGACCCTCGGCGGCCTCTGGGGCTTCCGTGAGGGCGCTACTCGCCCCTTGGCCGTATCGAATTCCCGGCTGCGGATCAACAGTATCTTAAACTCCATAACGCGAAGAGGAACGTTCATTGGCAACTCGGCTGGGGTTCTCGGTAAACGCCATCTGTTGTCGTGGTCGATTTCATCTCACGCTATTTCCATTTCGTAGCTCTCGTGTACAATGCGATCAATTCGTCCATCGACGGCATGCGTGGTAAACATGATACTTTAGGCAGTATGGCTGCCGGCGCCCTCACTGGAGCACTGTATAAGTCAACAGGTGGGCTTTGATGTCCGATTAATCCCACGTTTACTAAAAGTTGCTTGTGTTTTTCCGCTTGACAGCTGGAGTCAAACCTATGATTGCGGCGGCGACAGTAGTATCTGGCCTAGCTGGAATTTGGAGTAACCTGAAGAAGAGGGTCTAGTTTGTTACCATTAATTCATTTTCTCCATTAATACATCTTTTTCGTCGCCGGCTCATTTTAATTTGGCCTTGACTTCCTCAGAAACACTCGACTGATCGGCAAACGTCTCATCCGCCCTTCTCGTGGGGACGTACTTGTACTTGATATGGGTCTGTCAGGATGTCATCCTCCCGAGACCCTGGAACGTCCAGGAATGTGTTCGCATCCCGTATTTTCGTTTAGCGCGGACGCAAGCTCTTGCCGGCCTTTATAAGGATGATGGCCTTCATAGGAAGCGTTCATGCTGTCCCATTCCACCCAGATCCATGGCTCGGAATGTTCATATCTCTCCTCGCGCTGGATCCCTAAGATTTTACTCCTTGACCGTCTGCTCTGCACCCCCCACCATATCATGCCGGCGGTGGCCTTACCGGGTCCCATCACGAAGATCTAAAAAGGGATCTCTTCTTTTCCCACCATTCCAAACTTCCTCATGTTACTATTTTCCACCTCGTCGTCGCAGGGTCCTCGACTGTCTCAAGGTCAATCGATTCAATTGATATCTGCTCAACGGCCAACTAGACTAACTTGTCTCCAAGTTTCCAGCCGGGGTTGATCGTCGATGCCCGCCATTCTCGGTGCTAGCCAGGCCCGTATTATGGATTGCTTATCGTCGAAAAGCTCATATACATGCGGCAGTATCGTCATATCTCACCTGTCTGTGTCCCCTCGCCACCAGCTTTTCGTCTTCCGGCTCCTCGTCTCACAGCCCGGGAGCCTTGTCACCGTTCAGCATTTCTGGCTCCAGCCCCGTCTCCAGTTCGAGCAGCATTTCTGGTGGACATTCGCGTTCGCCCCCGTCTGGCCTCCAATCCGGCCGCCTCCCCAGCCTTCCCATCACCTCTCTTTTGATAGACGAAAACCACATGTACGTTGCGTCCATCCTATGTCCTTTCTCGCTCGCACGAAGAAGCTTAAAGTCTAATCTGTTTTGATTTGGGCTACTTCTCCTGGTGGTTACTGCCGATTCGTATTCCGACTTTAGTCGCTACGAACTTGAAATTATACAACAACCGCAGATGGCTGCAGAATTCGGCGACGCGATTTTATCGCGTCTACCCATTACGCCGCCGATCATCGCTCGGCTTACTATACGTGACCATGCAGGACATGCCATCTTTCCGTATGTAGTTTTCTATTTACTCTCTCGGTCCCGCTGACTGATTTATTTGTCGGTCCCGCGGCAGTGACGATATTGAATTTATGATTGCAACACTGTCGCTGGCTAGCGCGCCGCGGATTCCTGCAAACCAGCGTCGCGACTTGCTGTACGGAGACCGCGCTGTCCAGTGTCACCGGCTCCAGGACCCGCAGGGGAACGCAGGGCTTTTCTTCATTTTTTCAGACGTCAGTATTCGTTGGCAAGGACAGTACCAGCTTAAAGTGACGCTAAGTCGCATCAGGTACGTCCTTCCGTCGACCCCACAGCTTCTTACTTCAGTTCATTGTCCAAGCGTTCGCGGACCTGATTATTTTTGTTAATTTCAATTCAGTAGGTTGGACTCCTTCGGCCGGCCGACGCGTGATGACGGTGGTACGGTGATTGCGGAGACCCGGACGTCCATGTTTAATGTTCTGCCTCGAGAACAATATACAGGACCAGGTGAGTTTCCATTTTTTGCATTCGTTGTTCACTTCATTGTTTCTGGGCGTTTTTCAGCAGCGCCGACACGATGGTCAGCACACCTTGCTCGTCAAGGCGTCAGATTATCCGTATATCCCCGCCGTGCACCCTCATGACGCATCCGACGGATGGGCGTGTGTGCAGTGCGTTGCGGACTCATACAATTTGCCGTTTGCACTGCCTGAGGTACACCGGCATCTGGTTTATCTGGTTTACACCGGTTTGCTTTGTTTTTGCCTTCGTCGTTACCACTTATTTTTATACTGTCCATATTTGCTACGTTCGTGTTGTCTGTGAGCTAGCCCTCCTTCGATCTTCTCCTGCTCACAGATACTACTTCTCCCTCGTGTAATTTTGGACACCGCGGTACAAACTCTCTGCGGTCGACAACAATGTAACAAATGAAAATGTACCACGTACCGTCATTGTAATGTATATCTGTGCTCTACCCGTTAGTTCGGGCTACCTGTCCACAATGTACACGTGTTGGTTTTCGTATGTATACAGCATGGACAGAAATGTCAAGGGCACGTCCCAAGCTAAACTGAAAGATTTCGAGCTTATCGGTGTTGAGTACGGATTTATGGAAACTGCTTCCCGATATGTCACCCCTATGTTCTGTATCCGACGGCGGTCTCAACGGAGACAACGCACAGGTTCGACCTGCGCTCACACAGCCCCCGCTAAGCTCTCATTTATACAAGTCAGCAGTCAGGCCCGACCGACTTTTCTCAGAACTCTCATTCCTCTTCTATCTCATTTATGAGTGCCAAAGACTATTACGGTGGTGGTCAACAACCGCCGCAGGGCTATTACCCGCCGCAGGGTGGTCAGTCATCGTTTTGATGTGGAATTGGGATGCGAGAGTACGAAGATGGCTGCCACTGTCAGTGGCCAGCTGATATTGTCGTGTTCGTTGAAGTCGACAGCTCAAGGCTTTTGTTTGCCTATGGTGGCTATATCACTTCGACTCTCGCATCCACGAGATCCCGATTCTACCTACTTGTTCCTGCCGTCATTATTTTCTAACTACATTCTGTAGGCCCTCCCCAGGGTGGCTACTACCCTCAGGTAAGTCTCAGAATATTGTTCCCATTTGCATGCCTTGACTGAGCCTCGCGTTCTAGCAACCTCAGCAGGCGTACGGTACGCCCGGAGGAGGATATCCTCAACAAGGGTACGGATATCCCCAGCAAGGCTACCAGCCGACCCCACCCCCACAGACTGTCTACGTGTACGTCCTTCTTAACGTGTATTGGCGCTCTTTCGGCGGCTCATCATTTTCATAGTCAGCAGCAACCCCAACAACAGAGCGGCGGCAGTGACACCTGCATGGCATGCTTAGCCGGGTTGGCTTGCTGCTGCTGTGCTGAAGGTGCGTTGTCCTGGCACCGAGTTGGCCGTACGCTGACGCTCTCTTGACAGAATTATGCGATTGTCTCTTTTGATCAATCTGATCTGCACCCCGTCGTTCGACGACTGTCGCTACCTTTAGGACAGCGTTTAATGTTTCCAGACACTTTTTATTCTAAGTACGATGGGTTACCTTACAACTCTTGTTTGGTATTGTCCTATTTGATGTATCGATGACATTTTGTACATATTGATGCACCTTTTCACGAACGGAGATTCTACATATGTTCATCTTCAAAACAACGGACGCGCGAGCAGTGTCAATCGCAAAGATACTTTGACGATGGAAACGTCACTGTCGCGCGTAGGTTTAGGCTACGCCGAATATGACATGTATTACGGTATAGATTGTGTGTGGATGTTTGCTGGTCCCGTTTCCAAAGTAGACAGCAAGAGCCATCTGAAGAAGCGCAGCTGGTCAACTGGTACTGTGCGCAGCATGAAATTCAACGGTCCAAAAAAGGAGGTTAACAGCGTTGGCCACGCGATAACCAATAGATATGATGTTTGTGTTTGCATTGACAACTAGGTATAAGCAATGTGTACATGTATATACACTGAAATGCAAATTAGGCGAGATCGTGAACGTGCCTTGCGAGACATAATCCAATTAAATGATGAAAACATGACAGAGAGAGAGAAAAGAGATGGGATGAAAACGTGCAAGGAAGAATGGAAGAGGATAGACGCGGAAGCAACCCATTGATGACCTGGTAGATCGCTCGCCCTTAAACCATACCCTTGATCCCGACCTTACGATATTTCTCTTCGACTATCTGTGCGAGGTAACCATGCGCCTCCCTACAATCGACGATCTTCTCCGCGTCGGGGGCGTTCGGATTCTTGTAGAAAGCCGAAGAATGAGAAGAAAGAAACTCAGTCGCTTCCTCGTACGATTCGAACGCCAGTTCCTCGCATAGAAATTCCAGCGGGATAGTCATGTATCTGCGTTTGAACATCGAGTCAATAAACGAAACGACAGCTGTAATGAACGAGGAAGGAAACTTTACGCTTTAGAGATGACCAGAAGCGCCCGCGCCCTCTCGCGACTGATGAAGTGGTCCATAATGTACGCTCCCATGTTCGGAGCGTCAACATATAGTATGAAAAAACGATGATAATTCCCCATAGATAGTGCACGCTGGACCGCGAGTGCGTGTTGTACAGGCGCAGCGGCTTTCTGTGCGGACGTTAGCTGACCTACGTAGAGATTCATTTCTGTCAAGCTTTCAGCATCCATTAAAGAATCAAGTGGGAAAAAAAGTTCCCACCGCTCCGGTTCCGGCCGTGCAGCAGCATCAATATTCGATATGCCGTAAACTCTTCAACATTGCCGGGTATCTTGTCTTCATATAAAACCTTTAGGGTCGCTTGACAAGCGTTATACTCCACCATGTCGTTCTGGGACAACATTGCTTCAGAACAAGCGTTTGGATAACAGTGAGGCAATCTTACGCTTTCCAACGCCATACGCGCGTGCACCTCATATACTCTGACGGTAAAGTCATTCCGTACTCTTTGCACCTGCAGCAAAGCCATAGACCGCGTCGCAAAGTAACTTGGAGAAGAAGCGATCGGGCACTCACCGTCAAGTCTTGGCGCAGACTCTTAAACTGGCTACAAATCCAGCTGTATGGAGCTCTGTTTTTCCAACGGTCGATTAATTGATCGAGACTCTTCCTGAGTACTCGCAGAGGCCGGATTTGTTCAGGCTTGGGTTCCTATCGAACGGCAGTAAATGGCGTATCGCCCTTGCGATCACAACAGACACTTGCACTGGTCAATCGCAGATACTCTTTGAAAATCTCTTCATTCGTGCCGACAATGGTGAAACGATCCCAATCCTACGAACGCTGGAACTTCAGGGCACACTGGCAGACGAAATGGATAACGCACCAGCTCGTCCTCCGTCTGTGGTGTGTTCGTGCGTGTCCATGAGTGGTTAAGGTGTGGTTTGTTATTAAAAGTGATTCCGTTGCTTTGTAGACGTTGTTTTTCGAGATCATGCTCGCGTTGGAATCTCTGGGCGCGACGATTGAGCGCAGCCTGGTCATTGAAATCTCCCGAGGGTGTAGTGTAGGCTGTCTGCTTAGCTGCCTTCTTGGCTTTTTTAGACTGGCCAAAGTTGTCCTGCCTACAGAAGTCGCATCATGAATAACGGTTAACCAGAGAAGAACAGCGCGTTCGTGCACCACGCACATTTTGCGTTTGCCGAGAGAAACGGGGGCTATAATTGGTTTTGGCTTTAGGCTTAGATTGGGCAAAGAATATTTCAGCAGTACAGAACATGGCAGTAGTATAAAACAGAACGATACCTTCCCAGCTCCATGGCCGCCCAATCTGTGGTCCAGAGAGTGTTGCTGTTGTAAGCATCAGATATTACCTTTCGTAACTCTGCTTGGGCCTCTTGTTTGTTCGTCTCGCCCATCTGTCCCAAACACTTGGCGACCCATTCCCTGAATGGAGGTAAGTATTGGGAAACGCATCGAATCCAATCCAACAAGTAAGAGTCTTGAACAAAAGAATGACCATACTTTAACTTCGGGGGCCAAGATTCGGAAGACATTTGCGACAATTTCTAAGTTCTAAGCTTCGAAAGAGAAAACAAGGCGGGCAACAACTATGAAATAGTCAAGCCTTGTTATGTTGGAATACGGAAGAGAGCTGCAAGACGGGGGAACGGACGATTAGTGACTGGGTCAACGAAGGCAGGGATGACAAGCGACGAGAACTTGAAAGGTCCGATTTGACAAATATGGACATAAACTTTCCATTCTTGAATATCCCGCTTGATCAGATCACGCTGATGGTGACAGATGACCGCCGATCACGAGCTCAGTTTCCCCGACATTTGCCCAAAAGCGGAAATAATAGCGTAAATATCATTGGCTGACCGTTTGTCCGATTCATTCCGCTTGAACTCGAAGCTCGACTTGTGTTCTCCATCTTCCACCAAAATGTTGGCCAGGCTGTCGCCGAGGGCGTTGAAGTCGGCCGTGCCGCGCACGAATGCCCTGTCGTCGCGGACGATTATTGTCGTACGTCCTCGTTGGCTTTTACGCCTGCTCACATGGTCCTGACGCGGTCACCAGGCTCGTTCTGCGTCGACGTCTTCTTCGGCTTTCGAGGTCTGTAAAAAACTGCTTTTCGTGTCGAGTCGTATCATCTGAATACTGTAGGCCGCTACGAATTCGCGCTTTGCCTTGATCTCGGCGTCCGTTCTCTCTGTCGGTTCCATCATGTGGTACAACCACCTTTACGGATCCCTCCCGTTCATCGGCGAGGTTCACGCTGGCCACCTTAGTGACGAGGGTCTTCACCCTGCGGCCTACCCGTGGGACCACAAGGGTCCTTTTGACTACTTTGATCATGCGAGGTTGGCGCCAATCTTCAGCTAACGCGGTAGCACTCATAAATGCTCGCAGCATCCGGAGAGGATACCAAGTTTACCGCGAGGTTTGCGCCGCATGCCACTCCCTCGACCGTATCGCCTGGCGTACGCTCGTCGGTGTCTCCCACACGGCCGACGAGGTTCGTGCCATGGCTGAGGAGGTCGAGTACACCGATGGCCCGGATGACCAGGGCGAGATGTTCCAACGTCCTGGCAAGCTCTCTGACTACATGCCCGCGCCATATCCCAATGAAGAGGCTGCCCGTGCCAGCAATCTTGGTGCCCTTCCTCCGGACTTGAGTCTCATCGTCAAGGCCCGGCATGGTGGTGCCGACTATATTTTCTCCCTCCTGACAGGTTACATGGACCCACCGGCCGGCGTCGAGATTCGTGATGGCATGAACTACAACCCCTTCTTCCCTGGCGGTGCTCTCGGTATGGCTCGTGTCTTGTTTGACGAGCTTGTTGAGTACGATGATGGTAAGCCGCATGCACTGCCCATCAGTATCAAGCGGTTTACATGTCTCAGGCACCCCTGCGACGGCTTCGCAAATGGCCAAGGACGTTGTTACATTCTTGAACTGGGCCGCTGAGCCCGAACATGACGAGCGCAAGAAGCTTGGTCTCAAAGCCGTCATTCTGCTCTCCACGCTCACTGTCCTCAGTCTGTACGTTAAGCGCTACAAGTGGACTCCGATCAAAAATCGGAAAATCTGTAAGTGTCCAAATTTGTTTTTGGTGGAGAAGTTGGTTCTCACTCCAATTTGTAGTCTACCAGTCTCCTGTCGACAAACATTGATCACTGTAGTATTGGTAGATTTGGCATGTCTTTTAGCTCGAGCTTTAATTTTATACACTGGCACCGCAAGCCATATTTGGAAGTTGATCGGAGAGCACTGCGTGATCTTGACACTAGTTAGTTTCTCTATAAGTAATACATAAATATGCGATGGCCATCCCTCCGAGTGCTTGTCTTCC